>JAECUM010094799.1:0-30733 GCA_016617855.1 Megalonaias nervosa | reverse complement strand
AGAGAGAGAGAGAGAGAAAGAGAGAGAGAGACAGACAGACAGACAGACAGACAGACAGACATGGATGGATGGATGGATAGGTAGATAGATAGATAGATCTGTGTGTGCATTAACCGTCCAAATAGGTCAGCCCTGACATGTATACATCTGTGTAAAACGGTCACAAAACAAACATGAAAGAGCAAACAAACAAACAAATAAACAAAAAATATACACAATGCTTCTCTTATATACATGAAAAGGACAAGAATCACATATTAATCCTTTACAAAGTGTGAGAAAACCGCCCTTAAGGCTTAATGCCCAAGGAAAGGCGTACAATTGGGCCTGGGGATGGAATGAATGAAAACCTGCCAGCCAGATTCCAAACAAGTACGTCCTATCAGAAAGAAAGAGGACTCCAAATCAAAATTACGTAAAATAAATTTCTACATGAAAATTATTACTTACTTTTCGAAGAATACCCATTAATACAGAACAGGGGGAGGGAGGACAAACAGATATCAAACCTTTTAACTTTTCGATTGAAGGGTGTCACCATAAAGGCTTATTAGCTGATTAGAGCCAAAGGTCGAAGATTTGTCCACACTAACAAACACAACAAATGTGCACGAGACGCGGGCAGAGGCATTTGCATTTTGAAACTGTACAAAAGAAAATCTCCAATGAAAACTGAATTCGGCGACTTCATTGGTTAGGGAGAACAAATTAGGATGGACTTTGTAGAATAGGTAGAATGCAGTGATATTTAGTGATGCGTTTTATGTTATATTTAATTCTAATTAAGTGCCTTGAGACGACAATGTGAATGTAACATACCCAATGACTTGGACCATGTAGTACAGATCGACGCACAACGGTCTGGTGCTGTTTGCTGTGCTAAGGAATTGGGGGGGGGACCATTTATAAAATCTTATGGCAATTTGAACAGTGAGAAATATATTCCGATTCTGAATAATTGGCTTATCACCTTTACTAGCAAAATGCTTTTTCGACCGGGGTCATTTGTTTCAAAATGACAACTGCCAATCCCATGAATCGATGAGGTCTCATCAGTGGAAGGCCGACACTGGCATCAACAGCTGCATAGAACCACCAGACATCCCAGATATGAGCATAGTTTCAAATATATCGAGGACCTTTATATTTTGACTTAGGCGAAGTAATGAGGAGGTAAGAAACGAAGATGAGATTGTTCGCTTTATCTTGTGAATCTTGTTTATATAAATCTTTCCGAAGAGAATATATCAAATCTTTTATTCACAGAGACATTTGTCATAATACTAAAAAGCAAGTATTTATTAATTATATTTTCTTGCCTTCAATTACATGCATCCATTTCAGGTGCAACAAGATTTCACTACATAGTTATACAACGCTTTAAGCAAGTCTCTCACTCCTTCCCCCAAGACTCTCTCTCTCTCTCTCTCTCTCTCTCTCTCTCTCTCTCTCTCTCTCTCTCATATATATATATATATATATATATATATATATATATATATATATATATATATATATAGATAGATAGATAGATAGATAGATAGATAGATATAGATAGATAGATAGATAGATGATACTACGAAGTACACATTCGAAGTAAGTCCATCCATTTTCTTAACTTTCATTAAATAGCTATATCAATTAAACATTTCATATAGACACGGGAGTTGGTTATATTGAACGTATTCTCCAACGCACACATGCAAAAAAGTAGAGATAAATACGGACAAGACAAAATCATAACCCCTATATTTATTTCCGAAAAAGGTAGGACAAAATGGTTAGTCAACTTTACTTTCATTGCGAAAACCATATATTTGATTATATATTGACCATGATTTTTTCTTCTTTGGCAATCAATGGTTTTGAATGCACAATCAGTTCTACTTTTTGCTGATGGGATTTTATGATGTTATTGTGCACAAACTCTCTCGATTTTTAGAAAGAAATCTGTTCCCATTTTGAATCGAAATTATCTCTGATGAGCATGTTATCTAATAAACTGAGACACTAAATGATTCGGTCAGATTATTGATTAACCACTTCTAGAGCCGTAAATTTATGTGATACTTCGTTTGCAAATAATGTCTATCATATGCACGCATGTCAAGAAGCTATTGCTACCAACCGGAGCTGAGCACACTTCTATAAAACTTAAGCTGCTTGATAGGTGTAGTCCTATCGACAGAACGAGAAAGAGACACATCAAGAATGTTCTCAAGACAGAATAGACGTTTTCTCTGGTTGTTGATTCTATCCATGAGTAAGTTAAATTATATATTTTGTTTTAACCTCTCTTTCTTCACATGTCAAGTTTACTAAACGCTGGTGTGATGTGACCCTGGAAAAATAATCAACGATAGGTATGTAGAGATAACTTCAATACAAATGAAAGATGATATGAATGAAAAGGGAAACGACGTCCTAAACATTGCCTGAATGTGTCCAGTTATTCTATTACAACCAGATGTCCCAAACAGTCGTAACATGATCAAAGGTAAAATATATAGACATGCATACGTGTCTGTGAGCATTTCGTAAACTGGCCTAAATGTCTTACTTGCAAAAGCATTATCATGTTCAAACTCTGATTGGTCAAATGATTTGAGATTAGCCAGTCGAACATCAAAAGTCTCGTTTAGGTGTGAGTTTGAATATGGAAATACTTTCACAAGGTAGTATCTGATTTCCATATGTTATCAAAGTTGAAGGCAATCATATTCGTATACAGTTTTCTAGTATGCCCTTCTTTGTGACTTTTGCCACTTAATTACTAAAACATTTCTACATGGTGGGCTTTTATCATGTATGGAGAGTTACAGCCTTTTTATAGCGTCTGTTGAGTTAATGCATGTTAATTCGTAAGGTCTTTCATTTGTGGGAGGGGGAATATCTTCAACTTTAATCGCAGTACTTAAATGAGTTATCTCTAACAACATAGTTAGTCTTTCCCGTTGTTGGTGAACTTTTGTACAATAATTGTCTGTGCAATAAGAACGGTCTTCTTTTGACTTCCCTTCCACTATCTGAGCAAACTAAACATTTCCAGACTTGAAAAGTAACTATTCGCAATCAGTCGAACTGAACGGCTATCACCTAAATTGTATGCCTTTACCGAGCTAAGGGAAGATTTCCGTTCATAGCACTGTTCAAAATATTTAGTTCACTATGTTTTCGTAAGGAAATATATTGCTGCATCTGAATTGGAAACTCAGTATCTTACTAATGTTGCAAACGAGGAAACCTAAGTGATATTAGCTTCTTGCTTGGTTGGCGTTCCTTGTGAGACTTTGTCAAATTTTTGTCACATACATAGCCCAATGATTTTTGCGCTTTTAAATTACAAATATCGTGACATTGAGTTAAACGTTCACAATTTCTTCCCTATTAATTACACTTTCATGGTGTCTACATGATTAATGCTAGAATATGTATCGAGCAAATGAATTGTCTTCCAGTTATCCCTTCTACGACAGCTGTAGACACTGAGGATGACAGTGACCTACAAAGTAGCTATCTCTCCACCTTCATGACAACACACTTATTCAATAAAGCCATTTTGTCGGAGATTCATTATACAGAATCATTCCAAGATATTCCACATCCTCTTCATGTGACATCCACATTGCATCTTCTACAAAATGAAATGGTGTCTTTGAATATCGAAATGGACTCTACGGCAGTGTATACAGATACTGGTATACATAAATCTTCCAGACATTTTGCTGGTGTGGCAAGTGATAGTCATAGGATGGTAGATATGCTCTTATCTGGAGGCTATTCCAATGATGATTTCGCAACAAATGAAACAGATTTTGTAACTCTTTCGGAAATTTTATCACCGTTCCAATATTCAGACCCAAACTCCAAGGGTAAAACAATTCTATGCGGCTTTAGAGGGGATTTTTTGTTAAAGAGCATTAATCCTGTAAATGACAACAACAGACACCAAACCATACAAATGAAAACTTCATCTGATTACAACAGTTTATCGGAGAATCCTAACCCTACTAAAGACAGTTCATCTTCGACTACTAAAAATGTCTTGGGAGCAAACTTACTCCTTGATGACAGTGTGCTAGGTTCTAGCGATTCTCTTCTCTTAACTAGAGAAAACGAAGCTAACCTCTAGCCTACCAGTAATGCCGATGACATTCAATTAGAAAGCCCCATTAAAGATATGCCAGTAAGATCACAAAATATTGTAACAGTGCTCCAGATGAATAAAGATCCAGTATACTCCGAATGCGAACCAGGGAAATTCGATTACGACAGCTCCTCTTCAGTACACGGTAGCGACAAGTATATTGCCATCGCAAATGTTACTGGTCCGGTCTGCCTGTCAGCAGACTGCCTGGATGTATCACATCTCTGTATGTGTAACCAAGAATGTCTCATTTACAAAGACTGCTGTTCATCATACTTATTTGAGATGCTTGCAAATGTAACTGATTACGATGTGGCGACGGTTGATGTGACATATGGACTGGAAGTCATCCGTGAACATCACATTGAAAGTTACTCCAAAGCAGTATACCTAAGACATGCATTTATAATTTCTTATGGCAGGTGTATTCTGTCAAAAGAAGAGCGTATATTGATGATCGGATTGTGTCCGGCCTTATTTTCTAATGAGGAAGATAAACTAAAATATGAGATGGCAGAGGACATGGTCAGTATTACAAACATTCCTGTTTCACAGAAGGACTACCTATCTGGAATTAATATTCACTTCAAAAATGTGTATTGTGCCCTTTGTCATAACGTGTCGATCCATGAATTTATGTTCTGGGACGTTACAGCAAATTGTGAAGATGACTTGCCAGACGATTTTACCTATTTGAAATGCTAAAGAAATGCGAGTTTCTAATAACGCCACCGGAAGCCTCTATTTCAGACATCAGAACATGCATACCAAATGATTTCCCACTGACTGAATGTGAGCCAGAGAGAACCCAAGTTAGTAATGATAGAAAACAGAACCTTGTATCATTATGTCAGTCCTATATTTCACCAATAACGTACGAAAATGTCACCTATAGGAATATGCATTGTGCTGCCTGTTCTACGGGAGAAATGAAATTCCTGTCAAACGACATATGTTTACCAAGGTTTCCTAGCGTCTACAATATGACCGGTTATGGAGGACCTAGTAAAAACATAAAAGTTCTACTTGATTTCAGCCCAAAAGAGGGAGTGAATATAATTTATAAATGTAGTCCTGAAAAGAAAATTCAATGTAAAGAAAAACAAATGTATGACTGCGTAAGTAGAAAATGTCGAACAATTTATTGTCATAATGAACAAACTACCATGGATGACTGTGTACCTCTAATCAATGGCACAATCACTATAGCTCTACCCGACGCTGAGCCATTCTTAATACGTCCCGATATATTTATTCTAGTTTTTGATATGATTGGAAATTGTAACGATATTAGAGACGTTAATGTTGAATATTACAGATCTGAATAGGAAAAACAAGGTACAGGCTAGAGTTTGTTAAAAGTTTCAATATTACTGATAGTGATTTTATATTTGAGTCAAACACGTTGAACGTATCCCTGAAAATTACAGCTTCCATGACTTCTTTCTTTAATTTACCTCAATTACTAGCCATGCTGGACACTGTAAGTTCCAGAGAAGATGTGTTTTTTTAAACCTGTGTTTAAGTCTATTTTGTTGAAAAACTATTTAAACGAGAGTAGTTTCTATTGCAGTGTCGGTGATCTAAAGACCACGAGTGAGTTTATATTGAATCATGAAAACAACACCGCAATGGTATACTTGTATGACTTAAAGTCACAATTTGATATTTCCCATTTCCGTTTTAAGTTATCACTGTTTAGCACTGATACTAAGAGAGAATCTATTTCTTACTGTGAAATAAATCAGACCGGTAGTCTGACTTGTCAGGTGGTTTGGCTCGATATGGCGGAATATCGTTCAGAGAACGGTTCGTTGTACTTGATTAATACCACCAAAGTGTATAGAAATGGAACTTTTATACTAGGGGACAGGGGTGCTTTTGTCTGCGTCGATACATTGGTATGGCTTGAGAAAATATTTTAAATGTTTGACTATTCCCCTTATCAATGGATTCTATCGGTGGTGACCAAAGCTCTTTCGATGTTAGCACTTCTGGGAATAATCATTTTCCACATCATGTTTCAAAATCTGAGAAACAGTTATAGTGTTCCCTGAAACAAACAATGATTTGCATACAGATCGTCATTGCATGGCAAAAAGAAGAAAAGGCCAAATCCCCCCCCCCCTTTGTGATTTGAATCTAGTACAAATGTATTCGTAAATACTGATGATCTTTTAACATGTATCATCTTGCAGAATTGTTTCTATCATTTGCTATCAATGACTACAAAAGCCTTTTTGATAAAAATAATGAAAATGCTATTCTTCATTTTAAATGACAGAGTTACGGACACTGAACCAGGAAGATATATTAATAAATAACAAAATGTTTGACACCCTTCTTGAGAGCAAGTTTCATTTACTTACGAATAATTTTGAATTTCAATTTGTACTGTGTCTGCTGTCACAAAAGACCGTTACCCTGTTCAATAATGTGCAAAGCTTGAACGGAAAACGTAGGATCTTTCTCAAACATATACAGTGTGAATAACAAAAGGTTATAACAATATTTCTGTATACTTCATCCATAACTATTTACTGCATTTATCCCTAACTTAATAATATTATGATGTTTTGAATTATTCTATTATTTCATTGTTTCGTGACATAATTTAAGCCACCTCTATTCTAATTGTATTCCTTTTTCTTACATTTATTTAAGACATTTTATGTCCAAAACTGACAAATATATTGTTCATAATGCCTATCGATGATTTATACAGGATGAAAACTTTAATGACTCATTTAATTCATTGCATTTTCTTAAGTTTCTTCTAAACTTACAAACTGGAGACAGAAAAGATGTTATCATTGTATTGAATCTACGCTATGTGTATGTATTGTGTAGTTGAATTGTTCTACATGCTGACACTTGTTCGTGACCTTGATTAATTCTAAGAATATATTATGTGTATACCAAGGTTTTTTTTTTATCAGTAATTGTATTTTGATCACATACAAATATACTCTTTATTATATATATATATATATATATATATATATATATATATATATATATATATATATATATATATATATATATATATGTCCCAAGTGATGTTCGTAAACCCTTCTATCAACCAATCCGCGTGCCATTCAAACTCTATCTTTATTGTCACTCATATTCACTAGTTAAAGGTATTCTTAATAGTTGCACACGTGACTATAATTGTTCAATCCATATCGGTTATTTTCATTCCCATAACAGAAGTATGCATATACCTGCTTCTGGGGATTTATCCTGAATTTGTATTAACATATCTTTATTAATAATTGTCCATGGAACCACTAAAATGTATACAATTGAAAACTGGATTGAATAATGTCAAATTAATATTTTACAACTAGCTTTAGATATTAACAGCTTTAATGAATTGATATGATTCGTATTAAATAAACTTAATGTACTTTAAACCTGCAATTTGTAAACTATTTGATATTGTAATATTTGTAGAGACTATTCAAACTTTTTTTGAATGTTTCTTAGTAACCCACATTTCAGTCATTATCTATCGTTGTCTTTGTCGGTATGTTTAATTGTTCAGATGTTTTAGTAGGAGAACGTATGTATTTGCTTATTGTTTATCGTTTTATTTTTGATTCTACTCATTCCTTCCTTGATTAAATCTTGTCATAATCAAATACGCACACTGTTACTTCCTCGAGAAAAGAAATGAAATAATATGATCTGACATGTTAGGTCATTTTATATCAAGTTTGTTAGTCTGACACTAAGTTTTACTTTTACTATTAGTTTAGACCAAGATATATAAAGTTTCTAGTCTGCCTGATATATAGGTAATGTCCTGTGTTGATAACGACCAGCAACTCTTGTCAAATGTAAGATGTAAATAAATGCATTTACCTGTTGTATTAGATTCATCAGTAATGAAAAGTTGCATAAGTCTTATGTTTTGATTCTTCTGAACAAACGTGATAAATTAATAGAAAAGTACACAAAACATCGATACCATACTGAACAAGACCATACCTTATTGCCAGATTTCAAGTTGATCCTTATTGCCAGATTTCAAGGTGAACCTTATGCCAGATTTCAAGGTGAACCTTATTCCAGACTGCAAGACTTCTTGTTTTGTTCTACTTTGTTTTCAACAAAATGCAACCCCTCTGGTTGCCTTACTTGGTATTAGGTAAGGGACTGACATTGTCTACCATTATTCTGCTAAATGGTTCGTCAAATGCAGGAATAGGTTGCAGATGATCTACAATATTTACAAACATCACTTGTAATTTTCGGCCAATAAAAGTGATTAAAGATCTTGTGACAAGTATTAATGAACGACAAAGCTGATGACAGGATAGAAATTTTTGAAGCTGACACACGTCAGGTAAATACTTTAAAAGGAGAAGTTGGTAAGCGGCAAACATGGACTCGGGCGAACGAGAAATATTCACTTCTATGTTTAAAGCTAAAACAGTCGCGGCACAAGCAATGCTTTTAATTTTATTTTGTTGCAGTATCGTACGAAATAAGTTCAGTTCGCCTATTCGTGATGCTTGGTATCTTTTTATTTTTTCTTAGATGTCATTGTCACGTATATCTAATTTGTATCGTGTGATTGGCCTTTGTCCATAATTAAGGTAGTAGTTTGCTTTTACCTGACTAATGTCATATTTTTAAACATGTTTACTTGGTTTTAGTTTTAGACACATCCTGGATTCTGACCTTAGAAGATTCAAAAGACGAATTTTTATTGACAGTCTGGTGCAATTTTCCATTTAGATGATGCATTGTTTTCAGAAACGGTTATTGCAACATAGGTCAAGTAAGGATGTGTATAAGATAGTTTGCAAATCTGAATTATTCATTCCTATTTTAACATCTGCCTAGTGGAATCAGTCTTTTATTTTTGTCGAGTTTTATTTTGAGAGCAATTATTTATTGGATTTACAAAGTGCTTATTGACTTTTTGTACTAAAACACAATTTTGGGATTATTGTGAATTCGTTCAAAGGCATTCTGAATTATATCATTGTGATACATCAATACTGTTGTCTTACCTTGATTATAACAAGGTGGAAACGTTAGAAAATGCTGCTCGAACAACTGATGAGTATTACTTGGCTCACAAAGTTTTATTTATTTTTGTCTTTCTCTCAGTAGCTTTTTGCTAAAAACAAAATCTCAGTCTCATACGAGTATTTACAAATCTCAATCTCGTACAAGTTAAAGAATCAAACTTCTGATAACTCTGTCAGAAACCCTTATCTCTTCACACATGCACCTATTGTAAGACCAAAGGGCGTGTTATTTCTGATTGATACAGGTTGAAAAATAAGCAACAGAACAAAGACAGAGCTATTCCAAATGCTCTAATCTTGAATAGCTCAGAGTCACGATCTTATGTTGAAACTAATATATTTTTGGGTCCAACAAACCGTATTTTGATTTTATTATGAGGATTTCTACCGTATTTTGATTTTATTAAGGGGATTTATGACCATTCATTACGAAAGGTTCTATATCGCTTATTGGTGAATCTGCCAAGCCTATTCTTATTAAACTATTAAGAGACACATTAGCTTCTCGTAGTCTTTTATTATAAGATACTTTGCTTTTGCCTAAGAAGTCTTCTTTTGTGAAAGTGTTCTTATTCAGGGAGTAGAGAGTGTCTTTGTTAACGTTTCTCTCTATTTTCTAAAGTTGTGGTCAGATTTAGTCTCATGAACCGTGACAGTCGGAATGGTCACTTCTTTACCCATTGAGTGTATTCATTTCTCAGCAATGATTTAAATGGAGGTAAGGTTGTGGTTAATTCATATATAACTGACAAGCCTTGTTTGGATCCAAGCGTTGATCCAACTGAGATGGAAGTTCCTGTTCAGTTAGCAGAGTCATGGCAACAAGAGCTCTTGAGAATGATGTTGGTCAGGAAAGCATTCCTTCATTAATACTTGTCACAAGATCTTTAATCACTTTTATTGGCCGAAAATTACAAGTGATGTTTGTAAATATTGTAGATCATCTGCAGCCTATTCCTGCATTTGACGAACCATTTAGAAGAATAATGGTAGTCTATGTCAGTCCCTTACCTAATACCAAGTAAGGGAACCAGTACTTGTTGACCATAATGTTTGTGTCCACGAGATTTTCAGAGTCAATTTCTTTGAGAAATTTTAAAAATTATAACCATGGTAAAAGCTTCGATAAATGTTTGTTTTTGTTTCTTATTTTTTTAATTTATTTTTTTTTTATTACAGTTTTTTGGCCTTCTCAAATATGTCTAGTCTAATCATTGATAGTCAAAGTTTATGTCTGGAATTTTCCAACAAGTTATGTATGAGTTAGCCTTCCAACAGTTTAAATCTTCTGCCTGTCTCACTAAAGGTCAATGGGCTTCAGCAAGATTTCATCAAACTTTGAAGATTATGATTCGGTTATACTGCTTTGATAAATGAAAAGATCGGGATGATGGTGTTCATTTACAGTTATTTGCTGTTAGGGAATAAGTTCGAGAATCATTAGGTTTTGTCCTTTTAAACTAATTTTGGACATATTGTCAGTAGACCATTGAAGGTATTAAAGGAGAAACTTCTTTCAACCGAAAATTCAGAAATTAATTTTCTTGATCATTTCTCTGACTTTAAATATAAGTTGTCAAAGGCTTGTGAAGTAGCAAAAATTAATCAACACTTTACTCAGTCAAACCTGAAATTACGGCATGACTGAAGAATAAAGGGAAGAAGATTTCGGCCTGGTGATAGAGGTCTGTCTGTCTTGTCCGTACGTCAAAATCCTTTTTTGGTCTACTTAGTATGGTCCTTATACAATTCAAATGAAAGTAAGTGACTTAAATTATATCAATGATGCTCCTGGGAGGAGAAAAGAGAAACAGAAATGTAAAATTTGTAACCATGTTTGAGAGGATTCTGGCAAATTCTACTCAAGGAAAGAAGAAAAGACATTTCGACATTTGGAAATTCAGATGAACTTAATCCCTTTTGGCATGAAAAAGATTCCTTCGACTTTCCGGCATTTAACGAACATAATAACATCTGGTCTAAATAATTGTGACATCATCATCTACAACTACACCTGGATAGATTGGAAACCATTCGGAAATTCTCGGATCGACTCAGTGATGCATATTGGACTATTAATTTAAGTAAAAGTGAGTTTGCCGCGATTGTGCGTTACATTGTTATGACATATTGTGGCAAAAGGTCAGGTTAAACCTATATAAGTTAAGGTTAAATCTATCTCTAAATTTCCTCTGCTTATCAGTAAAAAGTAACTGATTTGAGTGCACCAGTTCTTTCAGCTCCAGATTTCAATCAATCATTTGAAATGTCTGCTGATGCAAGTGATGTATGGATTAGTGGAGTATTGATTCAAGAAAACAAAAATGGTTTGGATCATCCAGTATACTATTTTTCTAAAACTAATTAAACAAGCACCAGACAAATTATGCTACAATCGAAAATGTATGTTTGGCTTTTATGTTAGCTTTGCAACACGTTGAAGTAAACACGTTCAGCTCCTTCTCCGATTACTGTATTCAGTGATCACAACCCCCTTACTTTAATTAACCAAATGGAAAACTCACAGATTACTGAGGTGGAGTTTGATGTTGCAAGGACACAACATTGAAAATAGGATAATAAAGGGAAAAGATAATTTGACTGCAGATGCCCATTCACGTGTATGGATGTACTATAATTCTTTATGTATACTTTGTGAGATCTATGTAAGTTTAACTATTATATCATATGTATATTTGACTAATGTGTACAAGAAAGCTTTACTTTTATAAATCTTTCTTTCTCATTATGAATATAGGTGTTATGTATCTTTGATTTGTGTTGTATGACAGACCTTTGTCCATAATTGAGGGTAGGGATTGGGCCTATATGACTAATGTAAGTTTGTAAAGCATGTTTACTTGAGTTCGGGTTCAGGACACTGCCTTAATTCTGACCTTATGCGATTTTTCTTTCAGAAAATGTTCTTGAGACATAGGTCATGTGGAGATGTGTATAAGGTTGTTTACATCAGAATTATTACTCATATTCTAACATCTGCCGAGTAGAATGGTTCTTTTAGTTGTGTTGAGTTATAATTTGAGAGGATTTATTTATTTATATAATTCATTGGAATTACAAAGTACTTAATGACTTCTGAACTAAATCACAATTTTGGGATTATTAGGAATTCATTCAAAGGCGTTTTATATCATTGTGATACATCACGAACGTTTGGCACATCAGCATATCCAGACCACTGGAACATCAGAACGTTCGATACTTGAATTCATTCGGAACATTTGGATTTGTGATAGAACATTTAGGACTACTTGCGATATTGCAAGTTACTTTGTTCACTTTGTAATCTAGGGAAAAAAAACGTATTTGCTAAGTTTTACTGAACCTTTTGGTTTCTCTCTTTTCTATTACTTAGTTTAAGACCATATATTCGTAAGATCGAAAATATTTTGTACATTATAACAGTTTTTGTTGCTGGCGTTTTTTGTTTTGTTTTGGGGACTTTTTGTTTGCTTTGTTTTTGTTTTCTTTTATTTTTATTTTTATTTTTTTTATTTTTTTTATTTTTTTGTTGTTTTGTTTTGTTTTGTTTTGTTTCTTTCTTTTTTTGCTTAGATAGTTCTGCAGAAAAAATGGCGCTATGTTTTTCACGGCCTTGTAATCATCGTACGTAATAACGTCTTTAAAGACTTCATTTTTCACGCCTTAGGCACGCTTTTAGATTCAATCAACAGCTCAAGCAGATACATCTTATTTCGCAGCGCAAATAACTTCTTTGATTTCTGCATTAGAATTTTCCGAGAAGTCGCCAACTTCATGTAAGTTTTAAGCATGTTTAATCATCCTTAGGATAAACAGAAAGGTCAAAGTGTTCTTCAATTGCAAACATATCTTCATAAACATCTTCAGTTTCTATTTCATAGCACAAAGAATCTGTATTTGTTAAAAGCAGCTTGGCCCGTTCCCATATTTTGTTTTGGTTATGTCATAGTGAAAGTTGTACTTTTGACACTTTGACACCTCAAATATAGCAAAACCAACGTAGGCTGGCTTATTTAGCTAATGGTGTCTTTTCTTTCTATGAATCGCTACTAAGTTAAGACAGAATATCTTTATGTTTAAAGAAGCGGGATCCGCAACTAGCTTGCCGCGCCTCGTTACATTGTTTACGATTCGTACGTTAACTCGTCTGCGAACGTTTTTCCATACACTTCCCAAAGACCGAGTTGCACATGAGCTTGATAAATTCTGTTGTCCAATTCTGATAATCGCAACGAATTTTAGCCTCGGCATCACCTGAATATTTAGTATCCTTTAGGGCGTATCTGGCATTTGCTGACCATATATCAACAGGCGTTTATTATAATTTTTGGATCAGAATAGATTGTCCTGAGATGGGTGCTCTTTTATGCTTTCAACTTAAAAGCAGATCAGTTGCAACTGAATACATCAACATTTGACGTCTAAAATCCCCAATAGCAGAGCCAAGTGGACGACGACTTACATAAGTATGGCTACATTAAGGTCAGCTCTGGCTACGTTTTGGTACTGAACGCCCAAACACAACAAAATGTAGCCTGTACATATTATATTGCATTTCAGCGATGCCAATGAATCCTGGTCTGACTTATTTTCAGATTTTAACGCTAGATAATCTTATATGAACAAATATATAAGATGAAAGAGTTCGCAAGAACTGTGCACGAATTTAACACGCTGTAGTTTGAAGAAAAACATGGCTGCGTGGCTTTTTATCATGCGAGAGCTAAGACGTATTATGACAAAATTGGTGAAAACAAACAACTCTATAAAATATTATTGGCAGATCCAGAAGAGTTAAAAACAAATGATTACATGCTCAATTTTTTGGCAACTCATATGACAGCGCCACAGCTGAAGGACGAACTTAGCGAATATGACAAGAAAAAGAGTTACACAATGACAAGGAATCGACCAATTCTATTTAAACATAGTAGAACTCTTTAAAAACATACTAAACGAATTGATTTTGGATAACTTAGAAAACATGTTTCTATCCGATAGAATAAAAACGTGTTTCTATCCGATAGAATAAAACGCGGAAAACTTATACAAAAGATATAGGTGCTGACTACACAATTGTGTACAATTAAATCTTCCAAGAAAATACTTTAATAACCAAGAAATACTTCGAGAACAAGTCTCTAAGTGGTATTATTATAAAGAGCTTGGTTTGGAATATATTCTAAAAGTGATGACGCTGCCTGATAAAAGAGACAGTCAAAAGATCGTTTTGATGATCCACACCCACATTCTGAAGCGCATCCCTTTCCTGAAGCAGAAAATCCGGAGTCATATCCATAGCTAGAGCCAGAGCAGCCGCAACGTAAACATAAACAATCTGAAGTACAATTCCACACTGAACCTAAGGCAGACATTTCACAGCCACAACCGAATGTAAAGAAGCCAGTGCTACCAAAAACACGACCCAGTTGTTGAAAAGTTTAGTATAAGCATTTAACAACTTTAGTAAGTATGGAAATCTTTCTAGGAATCCTAAGCCACTAAGCAATATATATATATATATATATATATATATATATATATATATATATATATATATATATATATATATATATATATATATATATATATATATATATATATATTAACAACGAATTCAACTTGCTTTAGGGGCCCCGAGTGGCCGAGTGGTCTAAAGCGCTGTCCGTTACGGATCACTGCCATCTCACCTCTGTCTGCGTGGGTTCGAATCTCGGATTCGGCCAATGTAGATATGTGAGAAAGCTTGCCAGTAGCTTCTCGTGGGTCGGTGGTTCTTTCCGGGATTTTCCCGGGTTCTTCCTCCACCATTAATATTGGCCGCCATGTATAGCCTATCGTGTGCTGAAAAATGGCGTTAAACCCTACAACAACAACAACAACAACTTGCTTTAGCAAGAAATACCTACTGGTTACTTCAATAAAACTGGACTAACGAAAGATCAGATCAATGAACTAGCGGAAGAAGTTTGGGTGTATGAACTTTAACCCATGCTAGATAAACTAGCTATTTCTTAGCTATTTTCTGAGGTAAATAAATCCAAAGCTTTACCAGTAACTGATGAGCAAACTTGCGGTAGAATATCCACAACCAGATTCCGAGCTAGTCCAGAAAACGTACGACCGGATGAAAAAGAACCTGAAGCAGAATAACAAACAGCCGATATTCCACAATCTGAACAGTAAAAACAATATTATATAAAATGAAAACTGCCATTTCAATCACATTAGTAACCATCTTGACAAAGAAACACGTGATGACCTTATTTTCTCATATTATCACAGCTATCACAAATGAGCTAACTGCAGCTGGCTTTGCCAGTACCGGTGCTTTCTTGAATCTATTTCTTCCGTCGCTGGGATTGCAGCTCAGGCCTGCTGTAGAAAGGTAGAGCCAAAATTTTAGAATAATATTCTTACATCACGTGCACAAAAATATTAAATCAGTTAGAGCTTACTTGCATCTAACATGGCTGATTTGGTCAAGACGTTTGGTATTATAGATAAGATGGTTATCGATTTTAGAATTAATGGATATGCTGCTGCTGTAAAATTTACTGCTTTATTTACTTGTCATAAGGAAGTCGTCCAACGATTTTTGCTACCAAGTTTATTATATTTTCATCACCTAGAATGCGTCCAGATCTTTCTAGTTCTATGGCAATGTTAGAGTAAAAGTCAAATAACTTCAGATGTCCCTATGATATCTAGTAAATCATTCTGAGAGCGTCCTTAATAAATTTGTAGGCGCTGTTTGAAGTTTTAATGTCTTGTGTCATGCAGATTGCTCTTCTAATTTACATCCTAGTGGAAATTTTACCTTAGCACGTATGCACGCGCATATACAGCCTTTATTCCTCTTTAGTCGTATTCAAAACATTATATATTACTTGGTTTTACTTGTCTCTAATTCGAGTACCATTCCTTGCATTTGGATACCTGTTGCGGTTGAATCCTTAGTGTGCCTGTCTTGATCTCAAGCACGAAATTGTTTGGCGTATTCTGGGTAAAATCCAATGTAGCCATCTGAAATATATCTAAAGTCACAAATAGGATGAATGCAGGTATTGCTGCCAATAACTTTCTCATTCATGGTAATCACAATGTATCTTCTGATGACTGGCCTAAAGACACGGCAGAGTTATGTATGGCAGCTGTATACTAAACATTCTTTAGCAAGAGCATGTGCTATTGGAAACGGACAAATCCCTGGAACTGAACCTAATGGTCGTAGATAATAGTGAGCACTATGTGGTGACATCTGTTTTACTTGATGAAATTTCACAAGAGATTATAAGAATGATTTCAGATCCATTATACTATGTGATCTCTTCAGTTTATAAAATATTTAATATACAAGAATATAGTAGTATATACAAACACCGTTCACGAAAAACATGCAAGATTTTTTAGGTGTGGCCATATGCACGCTAAAAGAAAATTGGCAAAATCCCTGTCTTGTACCGGATGCTAGTCCTACTGAACTTATTAGCTCTTCTGCATATATCGGAATCGATTTCGTACTGCAGCAGGTCACTAGTGTGAACGGCTTCAATGACTCATAACCTTTTAACTTCCTTCAACCTGATTTAGTTGTGCTCATATATCAGAAGTTGTTTGTGCTGGACACCTCCAATTCCTCCCCTATTTGGTTGTAAGAGCTTTCCTTCCAAATCTGGCTTGTTAGAGCTTTAAAGTTATTCCCTCATTAAATTTATAAATACTCTAAGTCTTTATTATTTAGATTTAAAAAGGAACAAGATATAGTTTCGTCTGGTTCTGTTTGCCTAAACATCTAAGTTTTCGAGGGCTAGGGGCTTTCAGGTCAGTGCTCACCTCGCTTCAGTGTTTTTTTTCCTGTTGCTCGGCTTTCCTTACCCACTATTTGCCAGCTTTAGGCCTTGTGTGACCTCCCCCATGAGGTTTCTTTGCTGTGTTTACTTTTAAGACATTGTTTTCGTGTATATCTCTACAGGACCTTTTGTTTGTTTCCTCTCTTTCTGACCCTTACCTTGCCGTTTTTCTTCGTCAGTTAGCACATCGCTAGTTGTATTTCTTTCTGAATTGTGTCCCTTGCTTTCTTGCTGATTCGTCTCTTTTGGGGTCTTTTTGTGGTTTTTGACTACATTCTGTGGCCATTTAATTATTCCATTCTTGTTGCCTCCGACTGTTACAACTTCTAGAGGCAATTCTGTTTAAAAAAGTTCAGTCGTTATTCGTTTATTCTCTATTGGGCATTTTACCGTTTCTGGTCTTGTCTTCATCATTCATCACTTTTCAAGTTTTGTTTCCTCATGTGTTTAGTTCTTCTTCTCATTCTGATTGATCCTGTGCTTTTTGGTTCTCTGTTTGCAGTGTTTCTTTCTGGTGTGTGATTAAGTTTGGGAAAATTGTCAACAAAAATTTTTGTATATTTCTGCAGGTATCCTGCTGCAGATTCTTCAGTTATTTGTTCCAAACTGTTTGGTGCTGCATGGTTATTTTCCTTTGTCGGAGTGCAATGTATCAAGTCGTACCCCCTCAGACCACTATTCTTACATTTCCTGGTATATATACATCTTACCAGAAATGCATGGATATGGAAGTTTTTTCCAATTTAGGTGCGATTTCCATTGGTATTTACAAGATTCGTGCTCCGGTTTTTACTGTAGGATATCCTTCGTAGGTTGCCATTTTTGTATTTCTTGATTTTTAGTTGGAAGTCTTATTTCAATCTTTCCGCATTGACTTCCATGTGAATTTATATCGGTGTTCCTGTTCTGAATACGTCCAAGCATTTGATGTACTATTTCTCTTGAAATTTCTGGTGGGTCTGTTGTTTGTCCCTTCTTTCCATTTATTGTTAAAGTGCCTTTTTTCTATTAAAGGTTCTTCTCCCTTTGGTTGAATTATATATACTCTTTTGTCCGTCGTGCTTAGTGCCTTATTTTGTCAAGCTCTATCCCACTTTTTCGTACGGCCAGGAATATATCACCGCGGGTTTGTCTTTGCTCTTCCGCAAAGACTGTAAATTCAATACCTGTAAAGTCTATATCTTGCGAAGGCTGCCCACGAGGAGCTTACCTTGCGCGGTTTATTCATTTTAATTTGGAAGTAATTTGTTAATACTGGCATTTCTTGAATGTTGTCTCGACAGGATCTATCTCATGTGTTTCCAAATGGGATCCTTCAGTTACACTGTTGCGTCCAATAACTCTACTTTTCACTAAAATGATTTTCGTTAGTATCATGTTCAAATTTTCTGTTACTCGGTGTTTTACCATCCTTTCTGCATTAAATGTTTCCATTCTTTCAATCCGTTCGGATACTGTTTTCCATCTTGGCGGTAGCTGAATTAGTAAGTTGCCGCTCACTCAAGTGGTAGACGAAAGGTAATGTTTGTTATGTACGAGCCATTGCTATAAGTTTCACTGTAATAATTGTTTCTTTCTCAGCTAGGAAGTTTAGGTCGTCACATGATGTTTTGTTTTTGATGTCAGTATGCCCCCTAAATGCTACATCCCAGGCCGAATATCAAGCAACACCAGACTTTTCTAGGGCTATCTGTACTTAGACTTCTCCTTACATTTAAATAGGTACTAAACTCTTTTTTATACGGTTATGGGTAGGTAAATTTGCATTTATGAATAGGCAAATTTACATAATTGTGTGTTCCAAAAGATAGATAGCAATCAAGGAAATAACTCTGTGAGCGATATTTCCAAAATCAGGGGAAGCAACTAGTATGCGTCAAACATTCCACAATCAAAAGAAGCAACTCACATGCGTCAACATTTTCACCAATAAAAGGCTGATTGTAATAATAGTAATATTGTACAAGTGGTGTAGGAAAACAACGATTTTACTAGGATCCGAGCGATAGCCAGTAGGACGGACAGAAAGCTCGTGTGTATTTCGGAGCCTCCTTTTAGCATACTACTATGCTAAACTATGCTTTAGCAATGGCTGCCTTGACAAAAATCACAAAAATCTGTATATGGGTACATCCCTTTAACGGATGGTCTTGTCAGTATGGGGAGCCGGGGTAGTTCAGCTGGTAGGGGGTTTGACACCCAATCCAAGGGTCGCTGATTCTATTCCCGCCCACAGCAGCTTGGGTCGGTTGCCTCCGTGTGTCCTTGGGAAAGGCAATTAGCCTACAAATCGTCGTCATGATGTGACCAAGAACGTATTAAAAGTGTGGTTAAAATCAGTATCAGCCAAAATCAAAAAGGGCTTTTCAGTGAAACACTATTATAGCTGTAACTAGATCTGAATGAAAATGTAGTGACCATTTTAAATTTTTATTGTTATCTCTATGCTTTGTGCATGAATTGTAACAATGACTAAGGATTTTCACGAAAAGACTACTTGAAATCATGAATTGGTTCGCTGTGAAAATGGCGTGGATCTGACCGCCAACATACCGGCATTCATATGAAGGAGTTTTGAAAACCAGGCCTAATTGACCCTGGTGTCTAGTCAAATGTCATTGATTGCATATTCTACTTCAATGAGCTGATGAACACAGTGACTTTTACATATATTAATAAATTAATACCAGACCTTGCATTTAGCTTCATTTCAATGTAGACGTTGATAGTCAGCTGACTGATATTGATTTCGAGATCAAACGTCTTGACACAGGTTTGTAGCTGAACTGGCATGAAAGCTTGATAGCACAAATAGATATGGCTGATTTGTATGAAACACGACTTATAGATATATCTGACGAATAGTTTGAATGATGCCACTCAAATAGTTTTTTTTAGGTTTCTTTGACTTTGATTTATTGATATATTTGCAATTAAACCCCAAATATCTGAGAATATTTTGGGGAACGAAAAGATTATTGAGAGAAATGCGTAAGTTTGATAGAAACATATCCCTCACCATATGGGACTGTTTGCAAAATGTTCAGTCTCTTAGTTCAGAACTAGCAGGTATCCTCCTATCAACAGAGGAATGTGGTCTTTGTCTGGCACAAAAAATTCTTATAGTGAGTTCCAGATCTGCATGTCCTTAATGAATGTTACGCTTGCCGTACGCTGATAAAGTCCTTTTTGCCTAGTTTCCTTTTAATGAAAAATTTATAAAACGAGTGGTATATCATTGATACAACGTACATACTGTATATACATTTTATTTATATCACATACAAATACATATATTTGCCCTTTGAACGAAGTTAAGATTTACTACAGGTAGCTGTGTATTGACCTAGTGAATGAACTCACATCCCCGAGTGTCTCCGCTAAAAAATGTAGTTCTATGCCTTTTGTGGCTATTTACAATCACCTTTACATATTGATAAGTTGATTGTTTTCTTTTTTTAGCTTCTATTTCTCTTCACATTGATTAAATCAATATAATACACACTTATGATTTAAGCATGAAAGATGGTTTTAATAATAAAAGTAGAGCACTACAGACACTTGGTTAGCTACGCCATTCACATGAACGCTAAGCCATTCAGCTACCGGCTAATGGCAATTAACGTGAAATAGAAACTAAGCGATATGTCGAACCAACAAGAGGTAATTAAAATATTTTAATATATTTACCTTTGATCTCTCTCTCTCTCTCTCTCTCTCTCTCTCTCTCTCTCTCTCTCTCTCTCTCTCTGGTCGGATTGACTTAACTTTTATCATCATTCATAAGTCCAGAGATATCGTGCGATGACACAAACGAAAATCCTGTACGTTCGTCATTTCATAGATTTTAGCCCGTATCTTTCTACGATGGTCTACACAGAGAGAGAGAGAGGGGCCTTTGGTCATTTTCATATTTAATTAATAATAATCGATTTTTAGAACATAATAGTATGTTTAAGAAACAGCAACAACAACAAAAACATCAAATACGTCACAGTATGTGTACCACGTAACCGAGGATTTTACTGTATAAAGTCGACATGGTTTGCAACTTTGTAATCATTGATCAACACTGTAGATAAATCATAAGGAAAGTGCACCCGTCGTTACGACGAACCACATTTTTGTAGGTTACTTTGTGTAATTTCTATTTCAAGTTTTAATCCAGCCCAAATTCCTTTTCTCTCTCACTTCGCATTTATGCGTAGTTTGTCCGTTATGCATGAGAGGGGAGAGGAGAACAGAAATCAAAAAGGATTGTGATGAAAATGTCTACCATATTAAATTCATTTAGAAAAGGAGAATTATTAATACCTTTTGTCGTTATTTTCATACGTCACTAATGATTAATGTGTGGAAATTCATCATTGATCTAAAATCAACTGCAGACGGTAGCTAGAATGTTTATATATGCATATTATTGCGCCATGGGCGGATCACAATTTGATATACTAATAGTATTGGTATATCAAATTGCTTTGTACCAACACTTTAAATGCCATGTTATATTAATGTATGTGGTATATATATATATATATATATATATATATATATATATATATATATATATATATATATACTCCTTATACATGCTTAGCATATAGCACTGCCTAACCTATATATATATTTACTTTGCGTGTAGACTCGTACAAAGGTAACAAAGGAAAAGAGCGAAGCCAAAAAGCTTTATAAATTTTAACAAAATAATTTATTTCCCTAGAAAACAAGATAAAAATATGAAATAGGACTTACGATTTGTGAATATAATCCAAAAATTAATCCTAGAATTCAAAACTATAAGTCCTATCACTAAACAGTTCTAATTGAATCCAGGTTCGAATCACGATGACGTTCTAATATGGAAGGCGATGACGTCAGATGAGGTCTTTGTACTGATGGCAACAGTTCCTCGTTTAATCACAATTTATAATGTTCTGTTTAGAATTCCAGAATAAATTTCCACTAAATGTCTTTGTCCCAGAATTTTTATAAAGAAAAGCACTTGTTGTGTTTTCCAGAGAATATAAATTATTAACTCCAGAAAAATAGATAAACTTTAAAAACAAACTGGCATAAACAATAAAAACACCTTGAGCTCTAACGGTGCAAGAATACGACTGTCAAATCTACTAGGATACGTCTGTTTTAACCCACGGTTTTAGATCACATGGTGGCTCACGTGACGGGACTATGTCATCACTAATTTGAACAGCGCAGTAAAAAGAAAAATGCCATTTAGCACGTAACTTAGAATAGCCCTATCTAAGAATCAGATTCTCACGCTGGAAATAAATAAAAAAGAAAGGCTGTTTACACCTTAGCTAACACGTGGGCCGAACATGACCTTGGTAATAGCCAATCGCTTTCATTCAATGTTTACAAAATCGGAACCAAGGTTAAGAACTAAGTTAGTTAAAAATAAAAATTAAGCAAACATTTACGTTTTACGCAGGTCAAAACAAAAGACTACATTTGCTGGGAAAAATATAAAATCCAGTAAAATATTATTCTTACAATAAAATATTATGAAACAAATATTTAAAAAAAAGAGTTTAAAACTAACAAACAAGCAATTTTATTACATATACGTAACTATATATATATGGTAGAAGTAATATATATATATATATAACCTTATATATACTACTATATATATATATATATATATATATATATATATATAATCAGAGACACTTGGGGCGGCACCGGGAAGACGAGAAGTATAAGGCGCTTGCGTTTAAAGATCACCTTTCATTTGGGAATGTGGTTCTTCCAGAGATTTTCTGGGTTCTACCTCCACCAGATATAGTGGCCGCCATGTACAGCTTATCATGTACTGAAAAATTGCGTTAAACCCAAAACAAAAGCAACATCAGTGACACTTATTTCCGTAGGGTACTGTTAGCTCTAAAGCTGAATATTTTGGAATTTAATGTTATTTGTCTCTGCATTTGTTGTAGTATAAACTCTTGGTTGCTGAATCACGCAGCTTACGTAACATTCGAAATCCGAAGGGCGTTATCTAATCTGTGTGATTCGCCAACAAATAGTTTATACAAGGACTAATTCAGGACGAAATAAATATGAAATTCTTATAATTGCAATCCTGAAATAATTTACATTTGCATTTAATTTTTGGGTGGATTTTAGCCTCCCTATGTTTTGTTGGGGGGGGGTCTGACCTCCAAATTTTGTCGCGTAAGAATATCGACCTCCCCATCCGAAGCGGACGCTCCAGCCACTTAGACCACCGAATGGTCTGCTTGATTAGTGAAATGGTCCACTGTTAAGTTCTGTGAGTAGGTGAGCGATATCAGACCCACGTTGGGTTCTTGTTTCTTTGAAAAAGATACTAATACCCATTTCAACCCGTATAAATGGGTTATTCTTTAATATGTAATGTTGAATACAAAAGTATGGCCATTTTGTCAGAGAGACTCTTTTTCTTATATCCTTTTAAATAAATTTGTAATGTGTTTATGCAAATAGCATTGCAAACACTGGATGATATAATCCGCTACAGAAAGAGCAGATTCTATTATTTTATTCCAGATAACAAAATAAGTCAGAACTATTTTTGGAGATGTAAGGTAGGACCCACCGAGCCTATCCATTTCGGTCAATATTCCACAACCAGAATAAAATTATCAGGATTGACATAAAAATCATGGTATTTATTTGTTTATTATGAACATGTCCCGTGTTTGCTTGTAAGATGGGCCCAACCCGTTGTATTTGTTATTGAAAATTTTTATCCCATGAGCTATATATCCCATCACAGAGTGCTAGTTCACCTCGTTACGAAACCTGTGTATGACGTTGTTGTTGTTGTTGTTATAGGGTTTAACTCCATTTTTCAGCACAAGATAGGCTATGCATGGCGGCCAGTATTAATGGTGGAGGAAGAACCCAGGAAAACCCGGAAAGAACCACCGACGCACGAGAAGCTACCGGCAAGCTTTCTCACATAACCACATTGGCCGAGCCCGAGGCTCGAACCCACGCAGACAGAGGTGAGATGGCAGTGATCCGTAACGGTGAGAGCTTTAGACCACTCGGCCACTCGGGGCCCCTGTATGACGTTGAAATGGACCATAACATTTAAACCAGGAAAACTGGGGAATCACATCAAAAGTTTTCTGAAATTTCCCTTTAAATCTACCAAATTAGGCGGAATATGTAAACTTAACACATTACTTTAGATCTATGAAAGTAGGCGACTTGTATAACATGTTATTCCAGATTATTATATACAGTAGCTTCCGTTGGGGGGGGGGTGGAGGGTGGAGGGGAGACGATGCGGTTGCCGCGGGCGCAAGAGGTCTTGGGGGCACCCAAAACCCATTGGGCTATCATTGTCTCTTTGGGTGCCATTTACTTTTAGTACACCACTGATTATATAAAATGCACAGATAAAAGCCTGTTAAATACAAGCCTGATTCCCCTATTTTCTTGCTAACAATGGTATCGTCCGCAATGGATGATACCATTATAATCAAGAAACATGCAAAAGGAGTCATATTGAAAATGCACGATGTGTAAGGCACGTTACTTTGTTTACAGTAAATTGTTTTGCCTTAATCATTTGGTAGTGTTGGAAACTTGCTGGTTTAACTTGGAAAGTAAGAATATGAAACATTAAATAAATTGGTTGTCATGATGGCAGTGTTTCTTTTATATACCTATTGTGTGGTCTGTGTTTTCGGATGACTAATAAATGCGTCAAACAATGTGAATGTTTATAACTTCTCTGGAAGATGAAAATACACATATTTTGACATTTATTTTAGTATGTCAGAAAATATGACACGGTGGTACGTGTAGCTTTAAATGGAATTTCAGTAAAGAAAGATATAATTTGGATCAAATATGACCATTACGTACCTGTTTGTACGTGCGTATGTGTGTTTGTGTTTATTTAAATTTAAATTGAGTAGATGCTGTTCCGAATGCCAGTACATACCCGTGTTAGGAATATATGTTTAATTTTTGTTGTTTTTATTTAGGAGACTTGGTAAAACTATTTACACAAAATTCACAAAAGTGTGCGGTACAAGCAGAAAAAAATTTGGTTAGATCACATATCAATGATTTGTTGCTTGTGAATGAAGCTCTAGTCTGCCTGTCGCAAAAGGTATCCAGAAAATGTTGTAAATCCGTTTGTGTTGTCAACTCTGTCCAGCCATTGAATGACAACCGATACAACATCACCCTCTCTCAGACTCAAGAGAGCAGATGACGTCCCCATGTCCCACATAGTAATTCCTGTGTGATCGCTAACGGCATTGTTGATATAGTTTCCATTGACTGCAAGGGCCGCTTCGACATACTCGGTAGTATCCGCCATGATGAAGTTGAACAGGTAGGTTCCGGGTACAATGCATGTGAACATGCTATTCTGGCTGTTGTAAGCATCGCCAATGTTGGTTATCCCCTTGTGATTTTCGTCAGGGCGATCACATCTTAGCTTGTATATTCCTTCTTTGTGTTCAAATACTAGCACATCTTGTAAGAAACATTCGAAACGTCGAACTTCTAAGATACACAATATGGAGTAGCTCCTGTCTCAGTATACAAATGATATATGCATTATCCTGGAAGCCATATCATGAAAAACTGCTACAATTTTAATAACGTACTATACGAAGTTTTCTGGTTTGCAGATGACGGTTGAAATAAACCTGAGTGATATGTTTAGGTAATATAAAAGTCCATCATTTTCGAATAAGCCCCGACATGAATCCTAACTGGAATTAATGTCATTTCACAATATTAGGTGTAAAGTCTGCCACCTGCCGTAAGAAAATTTTTGAAATAAAATATAAATGTAAATTAAGTGGTATTGGTAATTTGCTTATGCAGCAGTCTGAAAGAACGTTTGCACTTTTCTTGGAAATATTACGATTTTCCAATCAGTGACAATGTGAAAATTGAATTATTTGTTGCTGGTTTTACCAAATCCTCCAGTACAAATATTAGAGGAGCTTCATTCCCTATTTTTAGCTATGCTTGGATAGTTCAGCTGATAAAATTCAAAGACAAATTAGAGTGAAAGATTAATTTTGTGGACTACATATATTAAATTCTGAAAATGGAAATTGGGAGAACTTGTTTAGCGTCAAACGTCAGACTATTGTCAATTTACAAACTTTAGTGCAGACTTTATTAAAATGAATCTGGATTTGTTTTAAAATGCGCAGAGCATGTCAGATTGTTGTAAAATTCGCATAGCATATGTCAAATACAGTTTTTCTTTTTAAAACAGAAAAACAAATTTGTGGTTTAGCTATAAGCTATCGAATGAATAAAAAAGGAATAAATATCTGATCAGCATTGCACAGATGGTGTTAATATAATGACCTTTCTAGCTTATAAAAAATATTAATTTTAGCAGTCAAACGACTTTTTCAAACATTACAATTACATATTGACATTGCATATATATATATATATATATATATATATATATATATATATATATATATATATATATATATATATAAAGAACACAAATCATATGGCGCATAACAGTCCTTTTAAGTGCACTAGATCCAGCAAGGGATCACGTGTGTCAGGGCTTGATTAAAATTTAAATAAATTTACTTAAAACAACAGCTGTCGTTATGGCTCGTCGATTTCTATGTCAGTAGTAATAGGGGATACCGTAGCGACAATGGGAATTAGCATTACAGACCCCCCTGGGACCGTATAGCCCCAAGAAAAGAAAGCACAGCCTGGGACCGTATAGCGACAATGGAAATTGTGTAGAGTGACTAGCACACCCTGGGAGTGTATAGCGACAATGGAAATTTGGTAGAGTGACTAGTATACCCTGGGTCTGTATAGCGACAAGAGGAATGGAACAGGTGGCATGACGTCACACTGGTAACAATGTAGCAAAAAGAGGAGTACTGTGACGTCAGGCTACCTGAGGGAGGGCTATAGACAAACACGAATCAAGAGTATTCGTGTATAAGAAGAGTAAGGGTTTTATATATATATATATATATATATATATATATATATATATATATATATATATATATATATATATATATATATATATATATATATATTCGTTTTGGTTGGAGACAAAATGAAAATTAAGATCTTTTCGAGGCATTGGAAGTGGCCCTGAAAAGGGCCGTTGTTTGTTATGTTATGTTAACACCATTCCGTTAACATACAGGACATCGTATAGGTCTTCTTTTCTTCCTCAAATTTCTCAAAGTTTGTCTTAAACTGTGTCTCACTTCTGGTCCGTAGATGAGAGTCCGCTTAAGACAGCCTTGTCTTTCCACATAACATCTTCTTTTCCAAATAGTGGCACCGGTGATCCGGATGATAGTCCATTTTGTTTTCACATACATGGGTAAGTCCGTACGGAACAGCATCGATGATACCAAAGTAGAGGATTCAACGTCGATCAACATCTTCTCTGTGACGAGAACAGGTGAAGGGAATGAAGTGAACCGCGTTTATTTATAGTGGAAGACCGGATCGAAACGGATTGAAATGGTTCACCAATCCCAACACGCGTTACAAAATTCAGTCACTTCGCGGAGTCTGTCTTCCAATCCGAAGAGAGCTACTTGTGACGTCACATTTCCTATATAGGCACACTAGCGTCTGTGCGCAGTGAATCGATGCGGTATTGTTTTGTGAAACATGACGGAACCTAAGAAGACAATGAATTGGGGTGCACTGGCTGTGGAGACGAGAAGTGATGGGATAGCAGCAGCTACCAAAGTGAACACAGTGCTACTTCCCGAAGAGGTTGATTTCAACTGGGATTTAGTAGATTTTTTCTCTTCTTCCCAAGAATTTGTTCCGGTACCAGTACCTTCGTCACTTTCTCCTTCTTTACCACGTGTCGACGATTTTAAACAAAGACAGAAAGAAGAATTGGAGAAATTTTTACAGCAGCAGAAAGAAGCAGAGCAAGCATTTCTCCTTGAACAGCAACAGCGAGAAGAAGAAGAGGCAAGAAGGAAACGACAGGAAGAAGAAGCAGTAGAGAAGAAACAAAGTCTAGGAGAGAAGGTGAACAGCGAAAGTCAAACGGTCACGGTACTCTTGGACATTTTGGCCGAGTTAAGAAGTCTGAAACAAATGTATCAGACTTCTTTATTACGACCCAAGAGAAAAAGACCTTCCCGAGCCAAACAACCTAACCCTGTGACTACACCAGAGATACCACCCGTATTGATTTCTACTAAATCATTGACAGGAGCAAGTCCACAAGTAGGCCTTGGCCGTGGCAAAGGCTTAAGGCAGTTAAAGCGAATTGATTCTCGTTCCTGAGTTTGTTCTAAGGAAAAAACAAACACTCAACAGTCCTTTTCAGGGCTACCCAATACTCTCGAAAAGAGTGACTATTCATTTTGCCAAAATCAATTAAAACTCAAAATCCCTTCTTTAACCCTATGATGTACGTGTTGTGAGTGTATGAGTGTAGGTCCTTATTATTTCTAAATAATGAAAACCAAGAGACACTTACGTTTTTTTCAGTTTGGTCTATTCTGTTACAAATTTTTTACAATTCAATATCACAACATAACACAACACAACACTTTTAAAAAGTTCATAGATTTCTTCTGTGTCTTTTTTCTTTCACTCTCTCTGTTTTTTCAGTTTCTTCACTTTTACACTTTTTTCCTCTTCTTCGTCTTCTTCTTCCTCGCATTTTTCTCGTCTTCTTTTCTTTTCTGTCTTCTCTTTCTGAATGTGTCGGGGTTTTTCTTTTGCCGAGGTCATCTCTGTTTCTTCTTCTTCCTCCTCCTTCTCCTGCTCCTGTTGTTTCTTAGGGCACTCTGAAGACCAATGTCCTTTCTCTTGACAATGATAACAGGTATCTTGACTTTTGTCTCTTCTGCCACTGGTCTTGCTTTTATAACGATCTGGACATTCTGTAGCCCAATGCCCTTTGTTCTGACAGATATAGCAAGTATCTTGACTTTTATCTCGAAAGGAGGAAGAGTAGTCCTTCGGCTTTTCTGAAGAAAACTTTCGTATGACACCTCGCAAAGCTCTAATCAAAAGTTCGATCTGTGTGGGTTCTTCCATTGTGCTGATCGGATTGAGAGTGAAATGAATACTGAGAGGGGAGTCACTAGCCCTTTATATATGCCCTGGTCTGACATAGATATATAGGGGTTCATGGTGTTTCACATGTAGTCATTTGACTTTTTGCAATCAAGATGAAACGATCGCATCATTTCGAAAAGAAAGGAGAAGAAAGTAAGAGGCAGAAACGTGATTTATCGCCTCGCACAGTAGCTGAAGTCTTGGCACAAATTCATGCCAGCGATTTTGAAGATGAGATGAGTGAACCAGAATCGAAGCCTAAAGAGTCTACACCAAATCAAAGTCCATTACCATCAGTAAACCCTGAAAAGTACTACCATATTCGGGAGACGGACAAACGCTCTTCCAGAAAATTTAGAACCACAGCCTACACGTACGCAGTGAAGTTTAAAGATTTAAAGTCTGACGTACCCTTGGAAAAAGCAGAAGGGTTCATCACCGATGTGTGGGATTCTTTGTTAACCACACTAAAACGGCAATGTCAAGCCAAAGAAGACGATCGCTTGAGACTTTCTATTCATCACGACAATTTGAAGTCTCCCGTTTGGATCGAGTTTAGCAGTCCAACAGAATTGACACCTTCCAAAATCATGGACAAGATTCAACACGTACAACAATCCAACGACAAATTTCACATCACGGACGGAAAAGCGACACTGTACATGACCCACGTGTCTCTTCCCCAAGGGACAGGTAAAAAAAAGTTGATGTTGGTAGCCAACTTGCGTAACCTCAAGCGTAGCCTCGTCCAAATTAACAATCCAAAAGACAAGATGTGTTTAGCCCGTGCCATCGTGGTGGGACAAACGTATGCCGACAAGAACGATACGGTAGAATGGAAAAGAGCCTGGAAAACTATTCAACAATCGGACCGAGCCAAACAACGAAAAGAAGCAGAACTCCTGTTACAGCAAGCGGGGTTAGCTAAAGACACACCCTGTGGCATTCCTGAAATGCAAAAGTTGCAAGACGTCTTGGCTCCACGTTACACCTTGAAAGTTCACCCTCAAGAAGTGCGCGGACCTATGTTGTTTCGAGGTAAAGATTTTAAAGACGGAAAATACATTCACGTCTATCATCACGACGAACATTTTGATGCCATTACCAGTATCACTGCATTCCTGGGATACGGGTATTACTGTGAGAAATGTGACTATGGCTATAACAATCGAGAGCAACATAAGCATTGCGGATCAAAATGTAAGGGATGTTTAGCCTCTACACCCTGTCTGGACGAAGGACAAGAACGAGTGCATTGCTCTGCTTGTCAGCGCACGTTTGTCAGTCCTGCCTGTTACCAACAACACCTAAAGCCGCAAGGTTCACAGCAGAAATGTGCTTGTCAGCTCTTGAGATTGTGCCCTACTTGTGGACAAGGCATACGTACCAATAGTGTCAAGTTACACATTTGTCGAGGAAAGAAACGATGTCACATTTGTCGCCAAACCGTGGACTTGGAACACCAATGCTACATTCAAAAATACCATTCTAAACATGAAGAAGAAGAAGATAATGACCAGAAGAAGAAAGGGAATTTCATCTTTTTCGATTTCGAATGCATGCAAGAGACTGGTATTCACATTCCTAATTTCTGCGTG
>JAECUM010094796.1:0-61666 GCA_016617855.1 Megalonaias nervosa | reverse complement strand
TATATATATATATATATACATTAATTGCCAAATTATCAAAACCAAAAGGAGGATGAACATTACCAGGCCACAAATATACTGGACCATACAATCCGCTAGATAAACAACTGGATGAAAACGTTAATCCATTATCAGGACACGAGCCTTACAATCACGTTGATGCTTTATAATTTCTGTTATTCTGATAATGAACAATATAAGCTTAACTGCGATAAAGTAATGCTAGACGAACTTCATGATATGAAACCTTTAAATATGCGAGAGCGTGTTGATAGAAGGCTGGTTTAGGGGTTTATTGGAGCAAAATATAAGCTTGGTCTTGGCAAAAAGAATTACATGATGATCTTGCATAAGAGCTACGCAAACCTAAAAAAAAATGTTTCCGCGACGTAAAGTTGTCACAAATGCCGTTGACGATATCTGGGCGATAGATTTAGTTGGTGCGTCAAATCTTGCTCAGTTTAATGATAACAAAAATATTTTTTACGTTATTGACGCTTTTAGCAAATAGGTGTTTGGTGTACCCGTTTCATATAAGACAGAAACGTCGATGACTAATGTGTTAAAACAAAATGATAACAAGTACAGAAAGAAAGCCAAACAGAATCTGGACTGATCACGGAGTGGAGTTTTTTTAATAAAACATTTGAGCAGTTTTTGGAACAAAATAACGTCAAAAATATGTTACAGGAAATGAAGTTAAGATCGTTATGGTTGAGCGATTTAATCGCACGCTAACCGAGCTCATACATAAACATTTGACAGGCAAAAATACAAATAAATATATTGACAATCTACAGAAAATTGTTACCACGAAGCACAGATCAATAAACCGACACCAAAGGACGCAATGAAAAATCCGATATTAGAAAACGAAAACATGTACCGCAGACAAACAATTAAATTTGGTGATAAACTTAGAATTTCTCTGATGAAAAACAACGTTTGAAAGATGATTTACTCAGTACTTGAGCGAAGAAGTATTAGTTGTTGATAAAGTTTTACTGACAATATCAGTTACCTATGCACTAAAAGTTTATTGGGTGACACGTTAACTGGTAGTTTTTACGACCAAGAACTTAGAAAAATGAGCAAGATATATTTGTTATTGAAAAAGTTATCAGGACAAAATTACAATAAATGCTTAGATAAGTGGCGTGGTATAGCGATAAATTTAATAGCTGCGTACCAACTAAATCTAAATCGAAATAATATTGCTATAAATTTCCTCGTACTTTACCAGTACAGATTTACATCTGATCTGTCTACACAACGACATTAAATGTAATTTCTTGCATTATCGACTGGCATTATATTGAATATTTTAACACAAATAAAATCATATTTTATGCTCCTTTGCTGGCCAGTTATCTTCAGATTAAGAAAAGGTTTTATAAGTTGCCAAAATATTTGTTGCTCGGCAACATTAAAATTAAATTTTATTATCTTTTTGGCGTATGATACTTAACATTATATCGTCCTGTCAACTGATTCACATTTTATATCGCGATAATCCCTCCGTGATCATATCGTGGTGTAAATTTATTGGCCTCTTAAATATCTGCAAGTCGTTTCATCAAATCCATATTATGATATATTTTTATCCAATGTATAATAATAATGACTACAGAGATGAAATCTCCTGAGATAAAATATCATCAGAAAGTTGACATATTAAATTACAGAGAATTAGCTGAAGCAGTGCGAAAATGTCTGTCGTGATATAGTTCTTATTCTGTTGACGTTATTGTAATACAAGGTGACTCCGATATATTCTTCTAACAGCAGCAGGAAAACATAAACTTAATGACAGTACATTTATAACATGACAATTTGATAAAGATGATGTTTTGATGTTTGCTCATAATTGTCTTAGGAAGACCGAGTGAAAAAAATGTAACTAATCGTCATAGTTGAAAAAGATTCTGTCAAATGTTAGTTGACGTTGCTGATTTCGTTACACCATCAGCAACAAATATTACCGCAGCTGGATTAATTTTATGATATTTTGCAGCAGCTGTCATTGATTTAAATTTCATTTCTTTTCCAGTTTCTAGAATTATTGAACAATTTTTTTTATTTTTAAAATTATTGCCACCACCTGTCCCACGTTTAGTGTTTTCTTTTGTTGTAACTAAATCTAAATTTGTTATTCGATTGTCGGTTTTAATGCTGTTGATGTGATCAATAATTAGATTTTTTCAAATAGCTATGTTAAAAGTTTCGCAAATAAAGGGGTGACTGTAATAACCAAATCGATCAGTTTTAGTTCACCAACTGTTTTACGTAAATAACCATTTTTATGCAAACTTGCTAATACTATTTTTGTTTTTCTACTTCGTATAATACCGCGATCGTTAGCCTCAAATAAATCAAAGACGGGATGCAATTGAAATTCATATTGCAATGCTACATTTTCATATTATGGTCGTTAATCGAACCGTTTACTCTGTAAACTCTTTGTCTATTTGGTATCTTACCGCAGAACAAAATCTAAATAAAATCTTTTCTAAACATTTTAACTCTCTCAGTATTATCTCCTTTAACATTTATCATCATTCCAGCTGCTGTTGATTTGCCAAACTGTCTTTGATATCCTACGCAAATCACAGAACGAAGTGCATTTTCAGCATAACTATTATAAATCGGATGTACCTGACATTTTTCTTGTTCCTCTGATATGAAACTAATATATCTCAAATTTCCTTTCATTATTTTATAACGCATTTTATATCTCGAATTAAACATTTAAAAAGTAAAATAAATATATAAAATATTATATAAATATAATGTTAACGTTACAAGATATTTCAAAGAAGAGCCTTATGAAAGCCAAAAAATTGCTACTGCATTTTCTGGTTACGATAACAGTCATAAATCCGATATTCAAAATATTTTAGGAAATTTTAACTCTACAAATTTATTTCATGTGTTTCACCCAACTGTAACGCGAGAACTTACATACCACAAAGGAATCAATCTAATAGTGCAGTATCATGTTATTTTATCAAAGTTACACGCACTTGAAAAAGATATAATTGATATAATTTTTGAAAATACAGTTTTTACCAACGAGATTTCTGAACCATATTTAACAGCTAAATCACGAAAAATATTAGCTGGAACAAATATTTCCTCAGTTGCTGATGAAATACATGAAGAACTAAATTAAAAATTGGAGGCATTTACTGCATCAGGATCAGGTTGGACATTTGAAATGATAGAAGATGTTTTATTTCACACAATGAAATATAACGTAAGACGCGGTAGTTACGTTGATCTTCCTCAAAAAATTACAAACAAAAAATGTTGTATGAATGTCAAAAACAATGACAACGAATGTTATCTTGGGCAATTTCATCTGCTAGAGAACCTCAAAGTTGTAACTGTAATCGAGTCGAAAATATTTGCCTTACAAAGATGAGCTAAATTTTAATGGAATAACTTTTTCAGTGGCAGAGAATCAGATGCCAAAGTTTGAAAAACAAAACGATATTTAAATAAACGTTTTGAGACTCGATGAAAAAGAAAATGTTTACCCGAGATATATTACAACAACTGCTGCACTAAATACAATAACTTTATCATTTTATAAAGGACATTAGAGCTGGATAAAATAACTTTAACGGCCTAGTTGGCAGACAGTATAATAAACATAAAAGGAAATATTTCTGTTACAGTTGTTTACAAGGATTTTGTAAAGATGTAAACCTGCAAGAGCATCTCAAATACTGTGTCAACGTTCAAAGAATAACAATGCCAGGAGAAAAACAAAAGGTATTAAAATTTAAAAATTATAATCATAAGCTATGTATCCCGTTTGTCATTCATGCTGATTTCGAGTGTCTACTTGTTCCTGTGGCCGGCACAGAAAATAATCCAAATAAATCAAGTGCAAGAAAAATACAACATGTTCCCTGTGGAGCAGCTTTTAAAGTAGTTTGTTGCGCTAACGATAATTTTGCAAGTCCAGTAAAGTTATAGAGATGTAAAAGTGGCGAATCTGAAAGTACTTCCGTATGGTTACTAACAAATGTAATAGACGATGTGAATAAAATTTTCAACAGATTATCCAAAACAGCTCCAATAGAAATAATATTAAAACAACAACTTGATTTTTCCGAGACAGTCATATCTGCGAGAAGTTGTTGTCTGAACAAAAAGTTCGCAATCACTGTCATCTGACCGGTAAATATCGCAGAGCAGCTCACAACGATTGCAGTATAAAATTTAATACGCCAGATTTTATTCCTGTAGTTTAACATAACTTTCGTGGCTACGATAGTCATATCATTGTAGAAGCATTTAGCGATGAAGAAATTAAATCTAAACTAAAATTAGGTAATACAATAAAATGTATCCCAACCAATTTTGAAAAGTGTATGTTAGTTACACCTGGCAAATTATTTTTCATTCACAGTCTGCAATTTATCGCAGCACCTTTGGATGACCTTGTAGAAAATTGTAGCAGTTTCAATAATCTAAAAATTTCCATTGCTGAAAACTACGTCTCTCTGATAAAAAAGGTGTCTTTCCGTATAAGCATCTCGACGACTGGAGGAGATTTGATGAAACTTCTCTTTTCGATAAAGATAAATTTTACTCGCAGCTAAAAAATGCAAATATTACAGATCAGGAGTACAGATATGCACAAGATATTTGGAATAAATTTAGTTGTAAAACATTTGGGGATTATTATGATTTATATTTGAAAACACATATATTATTACTAGCAGATGTTTTCGAGGGTTTTCGCAAAGTTAGTCATGAAAATTTTGGCTATACCCTTGTTGGTATTATTCTGCACCAGGAATGTCGTGGGATCCTCTGCTAAAAACAAGTAAGACAGAATTGGATCTCTTGACAGATGTTGATATGTTTAATTTATTGAAAAAAGTAGCAGAGGCGGAATTAAAGTTTGAACAAAAACCTATGCGGTAGCTAATAATAAATATCCGAAAAATTATGATAGAAATTGACCATCAAATTGTACTATTTATCTTAACACTTATAATCTGTATGGTTATGCTATGTCAGATCCAATGCCGTGCAGTGGATTTTATTGGGTTACTCCAGATCAATTTCTTAAAGAAACTGAGACAAATCTCCCTAAAGTTATCGGCTATTGTGTTGAAGTTGATCTCGATTATCCTAGTTCGTTACATGATCTACATAACGATTATACGTTTTGTGCAGAGTCTATGACGATCGATTACAGTTTATTATCACCTGAAACACAGGCAATGACAACAGCAAACAATTCAATTGTTAATAAGCTAGTTCGAAATTTGTTAAATTAAAGAAATTACGTGATACATTACAAAAATTTAAAACAAGAAGTTTATGCTAGACTAATTCTGCGAAAAGTTCATCGTGTGTTAAAATTTAATCAATCGCAGTGGATGTCAAATTATACTGATTTAAATACCAAACGTCGTGCTATTGCTAAGACCGAATTTGAGAAAGACTTTTTGAAGTTAATGAACAATTCCGTGTTCGGTAAGACGATGGAAAATATCAGAACGCGAGAACTGATCGGATCGTAAAGGTTATCCTATTTCAGCAAAAGCTCATCTCGTAACTTTCCAAGAAAATCAAAATATTTGCTGTTAACTGATTTGATAAGCGAGAGTTTGATTCTATCAAATTTACTAAAACAAATACCTGAAATTTCATCATTAATATCAAGTATTAATTGCTGGCCATTAATCATCAATTTTTTAATTTTGCCACTAACTCCGTCAGCTAATGTCAATTTTTGGAACATCACTTTTAATATTAGCCAAAATTAATTAAATATGTCACCAGTACTGGTATAGCCTATTAACAATCAAATTGTTTGTGGTTGGCATTGGCTGTTGTTCAGGTGATAATAAATTGTAATCGATCATCATAGACTCAGCATAAAACAGATAATCGTTATGTAGATCATGTAACGAACTAGGATAATCGAGATCAATTTCAACAAAATAACTGATATCTTTTGGGAGATTTTTCTCAGTTTCTTTAAGACATTGATCTGGAGTTATCCAATGAAATCCACTGCACGGCATTGGATCTGACATAGCATAATCATACAAATTATTATCGCAAGATAAATAATATAATTTGATGGTACATTTTTATCATTATTTTTCTGCCAAGAGATCCAATTCTATCTTATTTGTTTTTAGCAGAGCATCCCACGAGAATCCTTGTGCAGAATAATACCAACAGAGGTCTAATCGATAATGTTTATGACTAACTTTACGACAACTTTTAAGACCATCTGCTAGTAGTAATATATCTGCTTTCAAATATAGATCATGATTATCACCAAATGTTTTACAACTAAATTTATTCCAAATATCTTGTCTATATTTGTACTCATCATCTGTAATATTTTATTTTTTTTAGCTGCGAGTAAAACGTATCTTTATCGGGAAGAGGAGTTTCATCAAATCAGCTCCAGTCGTCGAGATGCTCATACGGAAAGACACCTTTTTTATCAGAGAGACGTAGTTTTCAGCAAAGCAACTTTGTAGATTATTGAAACTGGTACAGCCTTTTACAAGCTCATCCAAAGGTGCTGCGATAAATTGCAGACTGTCAAAGAAACGTAATTTGCCGAGCGTGACTGACATATACTTTTCAAAATTGTTTGGGATGCATTTTGTTTTATTATTTAATTTTAGTTTAGATTTAAATGCTTCATCGCCAAAAGCCTCTACAATGATATGACTTTAATAGGCACGAAAGTTATGTAAGAAGACAGGAATAAAATCTGGCGCATGAATTTTTTTAAAATGTAACCCTTATGAGTTGCTCCGCCATACTGGCCAGTTAGATAACAGTGATCAAGCACTTTATCGCCTGAACTTTGTTCAGGCAACAACTTCTTACAGATATGACAATTAACTGCCTCGGAGAAACAAGTTGTTTGGATGTTATTTTCATCGGAGCTGTTTTGGATAATCTGTTGAAAATCTTATTAACTTCGTTTATAAGATTTTTTAGTAACCACAAGGCTGTACTCTCAGATTCGTCATTACTACATCTGCATAACTTTACCAGACTTGCAAAATTACTGTTAGCTCAAGAAGGTACTTTATAAGCTGCTCCGTAAGGAACAAGTTGTATTTTTCTTGTACTTGATTGATTTGGATTATTTTCTGCGCCGGTCACAGGAACGAGTACATACTCGGAATCAGCATAAATGACAAACGGGGTACTTAGCTTATGATTATAATTTTTAAAGTTTAATACCTTTTCTTTTTCTCCTGGCATGGTTATTCTTTGAACGTTAACACAGTATTTGAGATGCTCTTGCAGTTTTTCATCTTTACAAAAACCTTGTAAACAACTGTTACAGAAATATTTCATATTTTTATTTTTATTATATTGTCTGCCAACTAGGCCGTGAAGATCTTTTTATCCAGCTGTAATGTCCTTTATAAAATAATACATTTATTGTATTTTGTGCAGCAGTCGCTGAAATATATCTCGGGTAAACATTTTCGTTTTGATCTAGTCTGAAGACGTTTACTGAAATTTTGTTTTGTTTTTCAAAATTTGGTATCTGATTATCTGCAACTGGAAAAATATTTCCATTAAAATATAGCTCATCTTTGAACGGCAAATATTTTTCAATTCGATCACAGTTACAATTTTGATGATGTCTCGCAGATAAAATTGCCCAACGATTGCATTCGTTATCATTGTTTTTGACATTTTGACATTTTTTGGTTTTTATTTTTTCAGGAAGATCAACATAAAAACTACAGCGAGTACGTTATATTTCATTCTGTTAATCAAACTTCTTTTGTCGTTTCAAATTTCAATATTTTATTCCTTTCTTGATGTATTTCATCATCTACTGAGGAAATTATTGTTCCACTTAATATTTTTCGTGATTTAGCTCTTAAAAGTGTTTCCGAAATCTCGTCGGTGCAATTAGTATTTTCATAAATTATATCAATTATATCATTTTGAAGTACGTTTGATCTTCATCAAATAACATGATACTGCACTATTAGCTTGATACCTTTATGAGCTGCAAGTTCTTGCGTTACAACTGGTTGTAAAAGATGAAATAATTTTGTAGAGTTAAAATTCGCTAAAATATTTTGATTATCAATTTTATAACAGCTATCATAGCCAGAAAATGCAGTAGCAATTTTGGGGGGCTTTTATAAGGCTTTTCGTGGCAATATCTCGTACTTTTAGCATTATATTTATATAGAATTTTATATATTTAACTGATTTTATGCTTTTCAATTAGAGATATGAAAATGCTATATCATACAATGACTGAATATATATATGTATATATATATATATATATATACATATATATATATATATATATATACATATATATATATATATATATATATATACACTATATATATATATATATATATATATATATATATATATTATAATAATAATAATAATAATAATAATAATAATATCTATAATTTAGTCATCGACCGTATTAGCAAAATTAAAAGAGACAATCGCATTGAAAATTTAGATTCAGTTACACCAAAAGAAAATACTAGACGTGGAAATGCTGGTGGTGTTATATATGCTAGACTAGTAATTTCAATAAACCTGACCACTGGAGAAAAATGAAATTTAAATCAATAAAAGCTGCTGCAAAATATCATAAAATTAATTCTCCTGCAGTGCAATTTGTAGCTAACGCTGTAGCTAAATCAGCAACGTCTACGCCAACATTTATCAGATATATTTTCAAATATGATGATTAATTATGTTTCTTAATTCAGTTTTGGTAAGACAATTATCAGCAAACATCAAAATATCCTTATCAAATTTTAGTGTTTTAAATGCACTATCATTAAGTTATTTTTTTTTTCTGCTGCTGTTAGATGAATTTTGTCTGAATCACCTTGCATTACAAATAACGTTAACAAACAAAGCACTATATCCCGACAGACATTTTCGCACTGCCTTTGCTGATTCATTGTAATTTAATATATCAACTTTCTGATGATATTTCAACTCTGTAGTCATCTTATTATTATCAATTAGAAAAAAAAATGTATTATAATATGGACTTAATGAAACGACTTGCTGATATATAAGCGGACGATAATTTACAGCAGGAGATTTTATCTCTGACGTAATCGCGGACAAGTCTGTTGGCTATAGCGAGGATGACATTTTGTACAACAATGATGATGAACAAGACGATGTATATGTTGTTGATAAAAAAGAAATTACAGCAGACAGTCAACTGGACGATATAACGTTAAGTATCACCAAGAAATAATAAAATTTAATTTTAATGTTACCGAGCAACAAATATTTTGGCAACTTACAAAACCTTTTTTCAACATAAGAATAACTGGCCAGCAAACAAGCATAAAATAGATTTTAATTTTGTTAAAATATTTAATTTGATGCCAGTTAATAATGAAAGAAAATTACATTTAGCGTCGTTGTTTAGACAGGTCAAATGCAAATCTGTACTGCTGAAGTAAGGGCAAATTTATAACAATATTATTTCATAGACTTAGTTGGTATCCAGATGTTTAATTTATGCTATACCCACGCCACTTAACTAAACTTTTGTTGCCTTTTTTCCTCATAACGTTGTCAGTAACAAATATATCTTGTTCGGTTTTTTGAAGTTCTTGTTCGTAAAACTACCAGTTTTTATAAGCTCACCCAACAAATCTTTCGGTGCATAGGTGACTGGTATTGTTAAAAGCAATTTATCAACAACAAATACTCCTTCGCTCCAGTTTGGAGCAAATCGTTTTTCAATTTTTTTTTTTGTCAGAGAAATTCAAGCTTTATCACCAACTTTAAATTTATGTCTGCGGTACATGTTTTCGTCTGCTACAATCGGATTTTCAATTGCGTAATTTGGTGACATTTTTATTAATCTGTGCTTCGTGTTATTATATTTATCAACAATTTTCAGTAGATTGTCAATATATTTATTTGTATTTTTAGCTGTCAAATATTTATGCATCAGCTCGTTTACCATGCGATTAATTCGCTCGACAATAACGCGTTTACCTTCATTTCCCGTAACATATTTTTTGATGTTATTTTGTTCCGAAAACTGCTCAATTTTTTTTATTAAAAACTATGTGATCAGTCCAGATTCTGTTTGTTTTTCTTTCTGTACTTGTTATTATTTTTTTTATCTTATCAGTTATCGATGTTCCCTGTCTTATCTGAAACAAGTACACTAAACGCGTATTTGTTAAACACATCTACAACGTTAAAAATATGTCTTTTTATCATTAAACTGAGCAAGATTTGACACATCAACTAAATGTATTCCCCCCGATATCGTCAGCGGCATTTGCGACAACTTTACGTCGTGGAAACTTTAATTTTTAGGCTTGTGTAACTCTGATGCAAGATCATCATACAATTCTTTGCTGCCAAGGCCAAGTTTATATTTTGCACCAGCCTTCGGTCAGCACGCTCTCGCATATTTACAGGTTTCATATCAACAAGATTGTCTAGCATCATTTTATCACAGCTGTGCTTATCTTGTTCATTATCACGGTAGCAGATATCATGACATATTGCTATTGCATCAGCTTGATTGTAAGGCTGTTGTCCCGGCAGCGGATTATCGTTTTTATCAAGTTGTTTATCCAGAGGATTATAAGGCCCAGTATATTTATGGCCTGGTAATGTCCAACCCTATTTTGATTTTGGTAATTTGCCAATTAATTTGTGTATATCTATACATGTTCCAATTATTTCTCTGTTGTTGCATTTCTGACAGTATGTAACAATTTTATTTTGCTCAAGACAGAAATTTCTACCACAATAGCACTTGCATATCATTATTTGTCGTTGGCAATGTCTTTAAAAACATACTCTGTCTTTTACCACAGATTGCGCAAATACATTTCAGCATTATTCTATTACATTTTGTTTTCTCTGTTGGTTCATCGATATTTTCTGTTTTAGTTTTGTACTTGAGATAGTATGTTGACATTATATCAACGAGTTTATACAAAATTAATTGCAATCTCATCATTGGCGTGAGAAGGTTGCTTGTCAAACAGTAAAATAAATTTTAAAAAAATTGATATGTTGGGACATTTGTTTTATAAACATCATGCAATAATATCCACAAGCAGTCGTTCCAACTGGCTGAAGTTGATTAGACGAAAAATTTATTATTTTATATTTTTTGTTCATATATATTTTTTTTTATTACGTCACACGGTGGAAGTCCAAGTAAATCAAAATAATTGTTATCACAAACAGCTACCCAATGCGTGCCTGATCCGTCGTTGAAGATTTGTATACTTATCACACACGAACCACCAGCAGAGACACCTTCGGTGTTAAGTTCATCTTTGGAATAAACTCCACGGAAATTTTTTACTTTATTTAGCTGATCAAGCATATCAAATTTACTAAAAGCAGGAGATTTCATCTCAATGCACCTGGCAATATTAGTCCCCGGCCAATTCCCAGCAGATTTGGAAATAGACTTCCCGCTACTCCCACCAGCAACGGTGCTATAAATCCGCCTTTGTTTGTTCTCCGCGGTCGCGTCTTGTTTTTCGTTGTCGTCTTTCTTTATGATGTTTTTGGACGGGGCATTATAATTATCTTTAGATAAAAATTTTCTTTATACCATCGCCAGAGACAGCCTTTATTGTTGTACCTGATACTGCGCCAGACGGTGCTGCTAATTCTAATGTACCAAGTACTGATCCTGCTGCAAGTGCCTTTCTCCTAATATAACCGTTATTGTAACGTATATTTATTACGCTAATTGCGTTATTAATCAAATTTAACATTGCAGCACCGTCCGCAGCTGCACCTGGTGGTGTCATACCAAGATTATTACAAGCTGCAGTTAGTGAAACCCTTGTAGCGTTTGCGTTAGCGGCTGGATCTGGTGGGGCTTTACCAAAATTGACAGCATTAGCGATAAGAAAATATCTTACAATTTCAGCATCTTCAGCAGCATTAGCGCCATGCGCTAATGCTCCTTTTCAAATATATTCACCTGATGCAGCTAAACCAGACCCAGTATCTTTAAACCACATCATGTTAGTTGCAGTCGATCTGCAGTAATGGTCGGAGAACGGAATAATACATAGTACAGTGCCCGCAACTTGTAGGTGACTTGAAATATCCTCCACTGTTTTAATTAGCCTGCTGATATCTGGCATTTTTAAATAAGTTCCAGCCGTTGTTTATAAGAGTTATTTCTGTTCCAGCAGCAATTGCGACAGGTGGATTAGCTACTGTCATAATATGGCCACGTACTTCTAACATAGCTTTGTGAGGCAAAGAAATACATCCTCATCCTGCGTATTAAATGTTCTGACGCCCGCCTGATATGGTTCATTATAATTTTCATTGAGATGCTCAACATACTCAAATTCTGTTACTGTGCTGACGGTGTCATATGTCTCTGCTAAATCAAGATAAGTTCTAACAGGTATTTTTTTATTTATTAGATTATATAAAATTTGGTGCTGTTGCTTTAGATATTAATTTTTGTATAATTTCCTCGCCTTTTGGCGAGAAATGTTTTCTTGTTGCTTTTATCATTGCAAGCTCTGCTTCTGTTGTTGGGGCGATTTCTGATGTAACTTTTCTATATCTGTGATCTGCGGTGCAGATTGACCTTTTATTTTATCAGCTATTTTTGTCCTACCGCAGTTTTATCGGCAGATGCAGCTCCAGTTGCAAAAGATTCTGACGCGTCAAGTGCAATCGGCACAACCATATGCACTATTCCTGGAACATTTTCAATAATTTTAGTGAATATATTTCCTAAAGATCCTCCAACTTTATTAAGTTTTTTCCTGACATATCTAAGTTACCGCTTAAAGTTCCTCCTGTCATTGACAGTTAATAATCGTCAACACATTTCAGTTGTGCATAACTAACAGCTTGTGTATTGACAACATTTATTGTCGAATTAATTGTTTCTAAACGTAATACTCGTTGATTTGACATACACAAATTTCCTGTCATTATATCGCGGTAATACGTAATAGTTTGTTCTGTGGTTGATCCATATTGTTTATGATAAATTCTATCAACGACGCGATATAGTTTGCTGATGAAAAATTGATTAACATATTATATTTTAATATTATTCTAGCGCATAACGTGTTATAATTTGGTATTAGTTCAAAATTATTAGCGACACCGTTTGTTTTTGTTATCAGCTCTTTCTATGGCTTATTTAGATCAGTGGCATCATAAGCTCCTTATGGAATTTTAAATGTTGTCCACAACATCGGTTGCAGTTTAAATGTAAATTCATCATTGACATCAGCTTTCACGTTAGCCATAGAATGACATGCTGTGCAGGAATTTCGTCCGATCTCAAAATGTTTTTCAGAATCAAGTTGTATTGGTGGAATATAATTTACTGAAAAATTTGCGCTATCTCTCGTGGTTGCACAAGAGTCTAGTAACAGCATTGTTCACATCGCTATTTATTATAAGGTTTATAAAATTAGATCGCCGCAATTAAATGGACGCGAATTAAATCGCGGTGTAAAATTTCGTATTCGTCAGATGTTAATAAATTTTCCAATCTCAAAAGATCAAGTGTGTCAATTATCTCATTGTCACTTTCAGCACCAACATTTCCAGCTTCTTTTGATGATATCAATAGCATCAATCTGATGTAAATCTTTTCTATCCCGGTCCCAGTTTTACCAACGCGATTATTATCATGACGTTCAAACACGTTTTTAAAGTTAGTATCACCCGTGTTTCCAGATCGAATTTCCGCCGCGGTAGTTTTAAAAACAGTAGCAGTAATGTCTTTTCTAGCTTGATCATAAGGTGTTGGAAGATCGTCTTCTTCTGTATATACAGTAATTTTATCGTAAGCTGGTCTGCCATCATCTTCAATAATTTCTAATTTTCTAATAAGACTATCGCATTTATTCTTTTTCCAAGTTTTAATATTATCAATATCAGAAATATCATTTTCTTTCATAATATTTGTATAATCCGATTCTGGCATTTTATTAATTATACTTTTTAAAATTTTCTTTATCCTTTCTTCAGATATTTTTTCTCTCTGGTACTCTTTTTAAATCTATTTCTTTTGTTATGGTGCTCAAAACTTTACTATGATGACCGTATTTTTCCTTTACTATTCGATTAATAGCCTTTATATAAAGATTGGCAATAATTCCATATCTCTATTTTTAAATACTAGCTTGATAATTTTCATTTTCTGGTACTACTTCGTCGATATATGTCTTATTTTCCTCTGTTATTTTCATTAATGTTTCAATTTTTCCATCAGCGTTATACGTATGTTTTCGAAATTCATGTAATCTGGAATCTTCAAAACCGTGATCTTTGTTAACTGATTTATACTCGTAATCTTTTATTTTGTTATCTATTTTGCTTAATTCATATTTAAATAGCATCCCAGGTTCATCTCTAAAAGATTATTTTTCCTGCATCTCCTTTCAATATATCTTCTGAACTTCCAATTTTTTTCTTCTATATCAATCCACTTTCTTTCAATAGGCCCAACTAATGTGAATCTTGATAATTTTCGTTGTAGGGCAAGATCATCACTGATTAGTCGATTTATTTCAGCTTCTAGAGCAGCAGGATCAGCAATATTTTCTACAAGTTTCTCAGCCAACTTTCTTTTTCTTCCTTAGACATTTTTATAATTTTCTCAGCAGCTGCTTCTTGCTGTTCTTTAACAAGTCCGACCAACCATTTTTCATATAATTTTTTATTTTCTTCTGATGGTGGTAAAATTTTAGGTTGTTTTCCAAGGAAAGCCTCAGTAACTGGTTTTAAAATTTTTATATGATTCTTCTGCGGCAACTATTTGATCACGGCGTGTTTCTCGAACTTTTTTCTTAAATTCTGCCTGAGATTGAGGAAGTTTTTGTTTTTTTTTAAAATCTTCTATATGTTTTCTGTACTTTGCTAGTTTCTCCGTTTTATATCAAAGAGTTTGATAAAATTGCTGCAGATAATTTTCAATACAACAGCGAAAAATCTTCGCCGGATCACGTGTAAGTTTATCAAATAAAAAGAAATTATATTTATCTTTTGTTGCCTTATGATACAGTTTATAAAACTTATCTTTTATTTCGTCGCCGCATTGGTCGTTTGAAATATTTCTAACGTCAACGTTGTCCAGTCCTGGAAATAATATAAAACATCCAGAATTTCTCCGAATAAATCTGAGCGAGATAAAGAGTTACATTTTTTATTACGCGACTGTGAAAAATATGATCTTATTTTATTCATTTCTTCATTATTTAGCGGAATATCATTAAAAACAACTATCTTATTTTCATCTGAATCAAGCTGATTAGTTGGGACAAGATCTTCTGGTTGTCTGATGATAAAAAATCTTCATCAGCCTCAAGATCATCACGAAGTTTGTTATTATATTAGTTAAGTAGCTCGTACTTATCTTGTTGTGGATTAATTGTGTAAATGTAAACTCGCTCACAGTTAAAATTATTGCCCAGCAGTAAATTCGTCAGCTAATTTGTTTTCCCTGACCCAGTTCTTCCAACAATAAGATAATGACAATCTGGAAGTTCGTTGTTGTGTTTATGTTGCATCAGCCGTTCTGTGTCAAAATTTAATATGAACATATTATAAATTAAGTTGTCAGACAATAAACAAATAATGACCTATTATGCAAAATTTGGAACATCATTAGGATATTCGTCGGCTGTAAGTACAATAACAAACTGCAATGTTGATTTATCAGGTACCTAAAAAAACCGCGATATAATGACAGGAAATTTGTGTATGTCAAATCAACGAGTATTACGTTTAGAAACAATTAATTCGACAATAAATGTTGTCAATACACGAGCTGTTAGTTATGCACAACTGAAATCTGTTGACGATTATTAAACGTCAATGACAGGAGGAACTTTAAGCGGTAACTTAGATATGTCAGGAAAAAACTTAATAAATTTGAAGACCGTGTATCCACCAGCAATCTTAAAACAAGCCCAAGCGGTAATTTATTTACAGTTGAAGTATGTGGACGGCAACAAGCGTGACAAAACTGGTGGAATGGTTATAGGTAATAATAACATGTCGAGTAAAAAAAATATTGGGTTGGAAACTGTATAGCCGCCAGCAAATGTTGAAAATACACAAGCTGTAGGTCATGCACAACTAAACTCTGTTGACGATAACAAGCTTAAGAAGGCTGGCGACACAATGACAGGTGGCCTTATAATGAGCAATAACTCAAAAATAACTGGATTACTGACAACCTCGCCACCAGCTAATGAGACTGATGTTATTAGCTATGCTCAGTTAAAAGAAGAACTTACCCCATATTTTAAACGATCCGGTGGACCAATGTCAGGTAACATAAACATGAGAATCAACAAAATAATGACATATGTTCCAGTTAACCCTAATGATCTGACAAATAAAGCGTATGTTGATAGTTTGTCTAGTGGCATAAAACGAACCAAAAACAATGTTGGGTATATTCCAACACATTTTAAAGCAACTGACAATCGAGTTGGGTTTGAGGTAAGCGTATCAGCATATTATCCCTAAAACTATCCTCATCACGCTTTCTCTGATAGACAGGAATGGACGCCATACGGAGAAGTTGAAAACTTTTGGATTAAAATTAAATGTCCCACTACAGTTGCTATTTGGCAATTTCATTTGCGCGGTCGATTAAACTCTAGTGTTGGTCGAATTTATTATTGGCGATTGGAAGGATCAAACGACGATATCAACTGGGCAACATTGTATAGTACAGAAAATACATATATCTCAGGAACACAATATTTCACAATTCCGACACAAAAGACTGTTAACAAGTACTTATAATTTCTATTTTCTGTTATCGCTGCTGAACATTCGTTTCCGGTACTAACAGAATTTCAAATATACACACTCAATGACCAAATTTAATATGATGCTATAAAATGTCAGAACCACCAATTATAACCGTTGCGAGAGAATTTTATGATAATAGTTTAACCCCCAAAAAGATGTTAGGGACGAATCACTAGCGGCACGTCTGATAAATACTACGAAACATTTTACAATTCCAATGATAAACTCTCCATTGTCAAAAGAGGAGAAAAAACAATTTGTTCGTGTTATGCATATGCGAGGACCACAACTGAAAGACGCAATATAAAACTTTGATATTATAAGCAGATACTGTCATCCTGATGATTGTCTAGAAAAACAAAAACAAGTTGAAATCCTGTTGAAAAGATATTGCTTGAGCTTGATTTCAAAAAAATAAATTTGATAATGCGATCAGGCTTATTAAAAGCACGAGTAGCGCAGGTAGAAAAAGAAATGAACGATTACCATGATCGTCTCGATAAACTAGCGGAATCTAAAATAGTAGGAATAAAAAGAAATACGAATTTATATAATAGTTTTTTAAAACGATAAATTTTTATGTATCTTGGCATGTACTACCACGACAATGAACCCTAATCAAAATCGTTACTATGATAGTGGATGCGGTGTTAATTATTAAGGTGTACGCAAACGCAATTTTGCCATGATACGTACAAAACTAGAATTTGATCCGATTATTGTTGACAGATCTCTAAAGATAATAAAAAATTTTGACGATGAAATTAGTAATCTTAGTGATGATAAGCGAGAAAAGTTTTTTTGAAAAAGTAACACAAAGTTGGAAGTAAAGATTGATTCTTATTACAACATAAGTGAAGAAGATGATTTTTCATTTCCATCAATCCAGTGCTCAAGACAATTGTCATTACGAAATTATTATGATGAAATTGAGACAATGCTCACAAAACCATGTGAAAAAATAATCTTAAAAGTAGCTTCTGCGATTGGTCTTCTCACAATTGAACTAGACAAGCTTAAAAAATTAATGCTATTAAAGTTTGTAGTCGCATATGCAATTGTCAGACAACATCTTGTTCTCAAAAATTTCAAGTTAAATCAAATAAGCTTGGTATTAGGGTTTATTGATGAAACAGAAAGAGATTACAGTAATTTTGTAAATAAAACATATTTGTATGAAGGTGAATTAAAGATATTTTTGATTCATACACTTGGTTAAAGAAAAATGAGGTTTGAACAGATAAACGATAAAATGATACTTCGTCAGTTGTTTATGACAAGTACAGAGACTTTTTAGCTGACAACAATAAATTTCGTGAGTTTCTTGATCCAATTGTTGGTAATACAATTTTTACAATTGTGTAAAAATTGTGAACAAATATTGCATAATGAAAAAACAGATCATCGATTTCAATCATATTTCAGAAGAAATTCCACAAGATGTTGAAGCACTAATGCAATATTATACATTTTATCATAACAACCTTTGGTGTGTAAAACAATGTTATAAGTATTGCAGTAGAATACTTTGAGTAATATTATATTTACCACTGCTAATGACCAGCTCTGGCATAATCTCAAGTGGAGCATCATTAAATCCGTTTTTGTTAATAATATCTGGTGTTCGTGTCTCTCTTTCAACAGTGTGTAAGAAAATTGAGCTCCAACTTGAGATAAAAAAAATTGCTTGTAAAATAACAAGCATCACTTATAAAAATTTCTTGATCAGATACGATCTTACTTGCAATGTGTAAAATATGTTATGGACGATTTAATAAGCGAGTTCCGTATTACTGACAGTATGTTAACATATATTCTGCTAATGTGAGTCAGAAGGTATGAAAAAGATTATCATAAAATATAGTTATAGTAGTGCTAGATGTTTAGAAATATGATTGTCAAATAAAACATCAACCATGTTGTCGATGAATAACATTGGATCCGTTGTCCAACCCGTTATTCACTCATCATCTTCATCAGCAAACAACCATACTGATCCGTACTTGCTCAATAAATGATAACCAACTTTTTTTGATACAATCACTTATTATATTCGGTTTAATACCAGTATAACTTTTTTTTAATACAATTACTTATTATATTCAGTTTAATACCAGTATATCTCTAAGCTGATTTAATGGAATTCAATCTTTTAAAACAATCTGTTAGATCGAATCCAACATTTCTTACTGGCATTCTCTCAAACCCCATCTTTTATAATATTTTATTGTTTAAATAACTTGTCTAAACTTTAACAGTAGTATAAGGAAATGAGTTGTTTCTAGATCAGCGATCCCCTTCCCCCGTCAAATATGGTTATAGTAGTAGTAGATGTTTAGAAATATGATTGTCTAATAAAACATCAACCATGTTGTCGATTAATAACATTGGATCAGTTGTCCAACCCCTTATTCACTCATCATCTTCATAAGCAAACAACCATACTGATCCGTACTTGCTCGATAAATGATAACCAACTCTTTTAATACAATTACTTATTATATTCAGTTTAATACCAGTATAACTTTTTTTTAATACAATCACTTATTATATTCCGTTTAATACCAGTATAACTTTTCTTTAATACAATCACTTATTATATTCGGTTTTATACCAGTATATCTCTAAGCTGATTTAATGGAATTCAATCTTTTAAAAAAACCTGTTTGCTAGATCAAATCCAACATTTCTTATTGATGTTCTTTTAAACCCCATCTTTTATGATATTTTATTGTTTACTTAACTTGTCTAAACTTTAACAGTAGTAGAAGGAAATGAGTTGTTTCTAGAGCATAGACCCTCTTCCCCCGACAAATATATATCATCACCTGTGAAAAAAACTACATAATGTGTCACCTTGAGCTACAGGCTGGTAAAGAAAATGTCAGCATACAAGCGTTTTATTGCGGGAATGGGGGTGGTGAAGAAAATGTCAGTGTAGAAGCGTTTGGGAGGGGGAAGGGGGTCTCTGAGATAGGAATCTCATTTTCATTTACTACTGTGCCAACTTCAAAGGAAAAAAATGTAATATGTACCATATAAAGTCACACTATTTTATCTTTATTGGTAATCAATGTTGTTAAGCATTACGGAGAAAAAAATTACACAAATTTATAGACTTAATATACCTGTGATGATTGAATTTTCAATTAAGTTTTACAAAATGCAATTTTTGTTTATTGTTGTAACAAATTTGTATATTTTTGATAAATATTATTACTGCTGCTTAAATGCAGCATTTGTCTAACATTGTATAAAAATAATGCAATAATCCATCCAGTATTCCAAGTTAGCTAATTTGGTAACATGATACAAAATATCATATCAAGCTGATTAAATATATATTAGGATGTTGGCTCAGCAAGTCCAGTTTACATTTATATGTGTATGAGTATACAAGTCACATTTACGCTACTCGTTAAGTTCAATTCAGAACTTAATAAATAAATAAATAAATAAATAAATAAATAAATAAATATTTCATATAGGAAGAATGACAGACAGAAAAAAAGTTTAATGAATCATTACACTTACCTGAATCGCATATGAAATGCTATCATTCCCACATCTATTTCAAGACAAAGGAAGTTAGCGACACCTGATATGACCATCTCCATTTTACACAAGGATAAAACACCATTGTCACAATTCAAACAGTTGTTAGTATTATACCAAAATATAGTCAATCGAAATGTCATAATAAAAACTGTATTTACTATTAATTAATCCATAATTTACACACAAATATAATAAACACCTTTATTAAAGCTTAGGATAAAAATTGGCATGTAATGAAAATTTTCGGCTCATTTATACAAATTTACAGCATGTGGTACGTTTAATTTTCATACGTTTTTCTTTTCATTCAGATTAGTGTGCATTTATTAGCTTAATAAAAGTAAGTTTAATTATAATTAACTTTTGAGATTTCTTTTGGTGATTTAGAGGTTTATTTTTATTCTTTTAATTGTAGACATCAATGAATAACTGTGTTATTAGTGGGCATGACTATTAGTAGTGTGTTAACTATTGTTTAAAAAAAATCATATTATTTTAATACAAATTTACATTTTGTGGTAAATTTGATTTCTTTTTATTCAAATTAGCGTGCATTCATTAATTTATTAAAAGTGACTTTAATTATTATTAACTTTTGGCATCTATCCTTGGCGACTTAATGTTGTGCTGCTATCTTCTTTAATTGCAGACATCAGAGAATAATCATGTGATTAGTGGGAATGACCATTAGCAATGTGCTAATTATTGTTTAAAAATGCATGAATTGGGGTCGAATTGTCCCATGGCTGGGGTTAAAAGGATCTGCATTCTAAATGTCTTGGAAATATTTTGGGGGTCAAAATGTCTCACCCCCTTTCTCAAGGAATTGCATGCAACAACATGGAATTTCAAATTGTTGTGCTCTTTTTTGAGAAATTGCATGGTCACTGGATCCAACTTGGAATAGGCCACTTCTCAAAAACTAAATGCAGCAACTTGGGATTCCAAATTCTCATAGTTACTAATCGTTGTGTGTTCGTATGTGTGCTCTGTCTAGCACAAGGACATAATGCCATAGGCATGTAGCATCATGTCCTACTCAGACACATTATTCTTACTGATACCCATCTTCACTAACCAATGTTCAGATAACCCTATCTACACCTTGGGGGATCGAACAGCTATATCGTTGCTTTTTCCTAGCAACATGTATTGGATTTCATGTGTTGCCTCCCTTAGTATATAATGCCAACTAACCAACAGTGTGGTGCATTGTACATCTGACGAAAACAGTGGTTGCGATTGACCTAAAAATGATAGTTGGTAAGTTTAACATTGAATGTATGACTATGTCCCAGAGGGAAGCCATTACAGGTATATTTAAGTTAAAGGTATTTGTGCAAACACAGGCCGACATTTGAAAAGTGCTTCTTTATCAGTCCATTCAAGTTGTGTGCTCCCCTTTGTCTCAATTGTGCAGGAACAGTGTTCAAATCTGAACAACTAAATTTTGATTGGATGTGGTGGCTTGCCACAGGATCAATGAAATTCCCAGACCCAAAGCTCAGAAATATCTGCTTGATATGCCAAGTTGTAGATAGGGTTATCGGAACCTTGCCTAGCGAAGATGCCAGACACCTGGTCGATCAGTCCTAGCACTAGCCTCTTAATGCTGACCACCAAGCGATGTAGTTGGCAGTAACAATTTTATAAGCCTTTGGTACAACTCGACTGAGGTTCAAACCCGTGACCTGCTGCATCTGAGGCGGAAGCTCTAACCATTTTGGCCACCAGAGTGGTTGTAATATTTGTACTTGAAATGTATGTTGGAAAAATTATGTCATAAAATATTTAAATTTTGACTTATTTCTTATTTTTTATATATTATTTATTGATTTATTATTTAAGCACTGTATTATATTTGTAACAAGTTTACTTTTGAATTTCTGGAAAAGAATGAATGAATACATTTTGGTTAAGAATGTTGCACATAAGTATTTGTAAAAAATAGATAGTCACTGAAGAACATTTTCATGTTTTCACAATAATGAAGGTTACACCTAGCTGTTCAATGATGTCTAAGGAAACGTTCAGAGATTAGTCCTAAAAGAATAGCTTGAATGTAGGAAAGATCTAATGTGACCACTGAAAACAATTCACAATATGAATCCTACCACAAATTGTTGCCTGATGTCTTAAACGGAGTCATTTCATGAAAAGTTTACTTGAAATGTTTTAAAAATCTAATGGGATTATTACTATCCATCAAAGAGTTATGTATGACAGTCACGATGATTTTTCCAACTTGTTTCATGATGCCTTCATGGCATTTTTGGAAATTTACTCATTTAAAGATATGAAAGGGATTTGTTGCCAAGAAAGGATAATTAGAAGATATAATAGATCAGACGGGATTTTCACTACTGGCCTATAGAATTATATTTCACAGTTATGGGGTTATTCCAAGTTGTTGGATTTTGCTTTCATTCCATATTTTGGAATTTAGTCCTAAAAAGACCATTTTAAATGCAGGAAACGTCTTGGGTGTGCGTGTCTTGAATTAAACGAATAAAATGAATATTTGGAAGATATTGAAGGTTAAAAGATCTGTTTACTATTGGCTCTTAGAAGATGGTTTGGTTATTCCAGTTACTGCATTATATTTGCATGCAAGATTTTGTAATTCAGTCCTAGAGCGATTGATTTAAAGGTTGGAAAGGTCTTGTTGGGAGATGTAGAACAAACAAAGAATATTTGGAACATATTTAAAATCTCAAGGGACTGCTACTATTGTCCTGTATGTTTATATTACACTGACATGAGGGTTATTCCAAGTTGTTACATGATGACTGCATGCCATATTTGGGGAATTAAGCCTTAGAAAGACTGTTCATGTAAACAAGACATCATAAATACTGCTTGCAGGTGGGAACAAGGTTGTCAAGTTCCAGATAGTAAGATTAAAATGTAACTGAGAAGTTAAAATATAAATATTTATTCCTTATTTGTCAAAACTGCTTTATATAGTAAATGTTTGAATTATCATGTCTGCATGGTAAAATGTGACTGACCTTGACTACATAAAATTTTTTACATACTTTATATACATCAAAGACGATTTCATCAGTGGCCAGTTATGTAAAGAAGGATTGTGGTGCATATAAACACTAAATAAAGGTGCTTACAAACTCTGGCAAGATTTCAGGATACATAATAGCAGAAGGAAAAGAATTGCAACTAAGTATAAACTTCTTGTCAATAAAAGATCTTGCACAGAACTACAGTAGATTTTGATGTATGTTACCCAGATAGCCCACGTTAAATAAAAAATTTCTCCATGGGGCGAGTTCTCCATGTGCTTCATTTAAAGTTCTACTAAACACAACTAGACCTCACAAAGCCACATAAAGCCTGACAGTCATGTGAAGTCAACAAAGAAAAGACTACAATATATTTATGTTGTAAATGATATTGATGAATAAAAGTCAGACTAAATCAATTTGAAATGATAGTTTTTACTCTTAAAATAATTTGATAAAACATTAATAAAAATAAAATATATCTTTTTCTCATCAAGTTACCAAACATATGTTGACAACCATTTTACTTGAATTATTTTCTTCAGGATGAATCCTCATGTGCTGTTTCAAATGTCCACTGATTAAACAATTTATGACACTCTTCACACTTGAGTGGTTTTTCGCAAGTATGAATCCTTATGTGCCGTTTTAAAAGTCTACTCTGATTAAACATAAAATCAAACATTTCACACTTGAAAGGTGTTTTTCTAGTATGAATCCTCATGTGCCTTTCAATTCTCCACTGAAATAAAACATTTTATCACACACTTCACACTTGAATGGTTTTTGTCCAGTGTGGATACTCATGTGCAGTTTTAAATGTCCACTTTGACTAAACAGTTCATCATACACTTCACACTTGAATGGTTTTTCTCCAGTGTGAATCCTCATGTGCTGCTTGAACGATCCACTCTAACTAAACATTTTATCACACTCTTCACACTTGAATGGTTTTATTCAGTGTGAATGCTTATGTGCAGTTTTAAAAGTCTATTGCGACTAAACATTTCATCACACATTTCACACCTGAATGGTTTTTCAGCAGTATGAATTCTCCTGTCTCGTTTTAATTCTGCACTCCAACTAAACATTTTATCACACACTTCACACCTGATTGTTTGTTTCCAGTGTAATTGCTCATGTGTTACTTTAAAACTCCACTCTGACTAAACATTTCATCCCACACTTCACTCTTAAATGGTTTTTATCCAGTGTGAATCCTCATGTGCTTCTTTAAAACTCCACTCTGACCAAAGATTTTATCACACATTTCACACTTGAATGTTTGTTTCTCCAGTATGAATCCTCAAGTGCCGTTCTAAATTTCCACTGTGATTAAATATTTTATCACACACTTCACACGTGAATGTTTTTTCTCTAGTGTGAATCCTTATGTGCTGCTTTAAAATTCCACTCTGACTAAACATTTTATTACACACTTCACACTTGAATGGTTTTTCTCCAGTGTGAATACTCATGTGAAATTTTAAACCTCTACTCTGACTAAACATTTTATCACACACTTCACACTTGAATGGTTTTTCTCCAGTATGAATCCTCATGTGCCGTTCTAAATGTCCACTCCGATTAAATATTTTATCACACTCTAAACACTTGAATGGCTTTTCACCAGTGTGAATTATCATGTGCTGCTTTAAAACTCCACTCCGATTAAACATTTTATCACACACTTCACACTTGAATGGTCTTTCTCCAGTATGAATTCTCATGTGCCGTTTTATATCTCCACTAAAATTAAACATTTTACCACACACTTCACACTTGAATGGTCTTTCTCCAGTATGAATGCTCATGTGTCGTTTTAGAAGTCCACTTTGACTAAACATTTCATCACACACTTCACACTTGAATGGTTTTTCTCCAGTGTGAATCCTCATGTGCTGCTTTAAAAATCCACTCTCACTAAACATTTTATCACACACTTCACACTTGAATGGTTTTTCTCCAGTATGAATCCTCATGTGCCGTTCTAAATTTCCACTCTGATTAAATATTTTATCACACACTTCACACTTGAATGGTTTTTCACCGGTGTGAATTCTCATGTGCTGCTTTAAACCTCCACTCCGATTAAACATTTTATCACACACTTCACACTTTAATGGTCTTTCTCCAGTATGAATGCTCATGTGCCGTTTTAAATCTCCAATCTGATTAAACACTTTACCACACACTCCACACTCGAGTGTTTTTTCTCCAATGTGAATGCTCATGTGTTGTTTTAAAAGTCCACTTTGACTAAACATTTCATCACACACTTCACACTATAATGGTTTTTTTCCAGAGTGAATCCTCGTGCTGCTTTAAAACTCCACTCCGATTATACATTTTATCACACATTTCATAATATTGAATGGTTTTTCTCCGGCATGAATCCTCATGTGCCGTTTAAAATTTCCACTCCAATTAAACAGTTTATTACATATTGCACACTTGCATGGTTTTTCAGCAGTATGTGTACTCATCTGCCTGTTTAAATGTCCACTATTACTAAATTTTGTATCACACACTTGACAGTTAAAGGTTTTTGACCAGTATCACTCCTCGCGTGAGTTTTTAAAGGTCCAGTCTGATTAAACTTTTTATCACTCATTAGAAATATATATATGGTTTTTCTCCGATATTCATCTTCATGTTCAGTTTCAAATGTCGATTATGACAAAACATTTTATTTCACGCTTCTATGGTTTTTCACCAGTATGAACTCTCATGTGCCTTTTTAAATGTCCACTATGGGTTATTATAAACACCGAAATACACCGAAAAACCGATAAACACCGAAATACGCACCGAAATACATTTGTATTTACATGTTATGGGTGTATATATAGGTATACACACAGGAATGATATTTTGTTTTTGTTTTAACAGTACTACAGAACAAAATAAATTGGAGCGATTTTGATAAGAATTATTTACTATTTTCTCGTTATAGCTAATTCATGGAAGGGCCTGACTGTCGTACTTGATTCGACAAGTAAGATCAAACTGAAAATCGTAGTAATACATACGCAGAATGAAAGTGAATAGAATGAAAAGTACTCTCCAACATAACATTGTACATTTAATTTAACTTTCAATGATACAGTTTTGTGAAATAAATAACAATTAATTTAATTGTTGTTTAAAAGATTTACCAATATTTGGCAATATTGAAACGTACTTATATGCTACTTTTGTTAATATGGCAATTGATTGTAAAGATGTTAAGAAGTCTTCTTGGAAGTCTGTGAACGGGCAATATTCATAAATGATTCGGAATTGATGAGTTCATTTAATGCCCTAAGACACGAAAGTAAGTAAACTGGTTTAAAAATTGAATGTTGGATTCATTAGGCCAAATGTTAGATTCCCAAAAGACTGATGCAGACTAGGTGCATTATAATGAGAAAAGTTCTTTTTTTTTTTTTAAAGTGTTGACTTCCTTGCCAAAATAAAAAGTGTTTGTATGATAAATAATAAGTCGAAAGTCTGTCGTTAACCATTTTTGTTTTCATTGATATGTTCCAAGAAATCCAAGCGATAGCAATCATCTGCCTGGTTCACATTATACAGACCACAGCCTGTTTATGACAAAATCTTTACAGAAGTATTTTCAATCATCAGGTTTGATGTTTTAGCAGTATTTTTCTCAACCATGCGACAGAGGAATCAAGCTGTTTTGCTAACCTTACTTTTCTGGTCTCAGTCCAGTCATCTCATACCAGTCATCTCAGTCTACGTGTCCACGCGCTAGGGACTACTTTTAAAAAATAAACCTTTGTTGTCTTCTGCTATGCCTGACGTAGTTGTTGTAAAATCAAACAACAACAAACAAATATATAACAAAACAACATAGTAACTTAAGGACTCTCCATTTTTGAGAAAACACCATATAAAACCTTTCGAGAGAGACAGACACATATACGCACACGATGTTGAGCTTTTTGGTATTACGATAGTTCGTTCCACAGAGTATAGTCAGTTTTATCCTATCTGCAAGCCTGACTCAGTACATTTTCAGGTCAGTGTCATTAAATGTAGCTAAAGCTACCTAACTAGTTCTAAATACTTCGTGTGCAACAAATTATATACTGTTAGCTACATTTAATGACGCTGACCTGAAAACTGACTGTGCTACAGATAGGATAAAATTCTCAATGCTGTTTGAAATGAACTATGACAGAAAAGACTGATCTATGCACATAGCCTATAGACGTATGCACTTCATAGTCTTCCAACGCTCTTAACAACTACAGAAAAGTTAGTAACAACCAGAAATGTGCTATGTCAAACATGCTTTATTCTATTTTGTTAAGCATCTCCATTGCGTCCCAGTTGAATAAAAAATATACCTAAAATATTTAAAGACAAATAATGCACTTACCAGCCAGAAGGAATCATTTATCCGTCAACACATTAATCCATATGCAAATTTCACTGTAACACTTGCCATATTTCCAAGACAGAAAAATAAATTTTCAAAGAATCAGTGAACTTGAAAGTTTAGCACATGGTTATCCGCTGGGGTCTGTATTTGGAGGGTCTTTTATACACGGAGGTACTTTTACAACCAATATTAATTACAACACAAGTATGTCACAAACAGTTTCATCTCCTCTAAAGAAAAGGAGAGCTATATATGATAGTGACACGGATCTCTAAATTACCCGTGAATAATCCAAGCACGGACACTCATGCTACATGTATTTACACTACAACAGAGCCGTGGGGTGAGTACAGTTTCATTATGTACAATATAATTTTTTAAATTGGAACTAATGAAAATGAAACATTTTCTTGTAATAAATATTAACTATTTATTGTTAATTTCATATAACATCCATATATTAGATGTGAAAATACCTAAAAACTATGCAACGTTTAATGCTGTTATTTTGTTTTGACTCACGCATAAAAACTGTATACTTCGGATGACACGTCACGCCACAGTCCTCATTAACATATTTGTATTAATGCACTGCATGTAAAAATTGGCGCGTGAACTATATTGCACAAGGGAGGAGTTCTTTCTTACTTTAACGGATAATATTGGGTGAGAAAAATAATCTACGTTTTGGTTTGGACCGAGACAAGGAAATTCAAGTCGCCGGGTTACATTATATGTCTCCCCACTCGTCAAGCCTTGTGGGGAGACAAATAATGTAATCCCTTGACTGGGATTTTCTTGTCTCGGTCCAAACCCCAACATAGATTCTATATATCACAGCTCATACATTAATCTTTCGTTTCGTTTGTATTTGTTTGAATAACAATAAAAAGCAAAATAAAATTTGATTCAAATTTATTTGAATTATTTACTTTTTACGTGATTAGATAGGTATGATAAACCTCGAATCGAAGTACATACACAGAATGTAAGTGAAAAGTAGCAAAGTACCAAAAGTATCCAAGATAGTATATGCAGGAGTGAGAAGACTGCGACTGTAACAAGCCAGGATATATGATGATTGACAAAAATAAACCTCAGGAAAGCATTTTTGCAAAGAAAAACATTTTTGGCAAAATGTAATAATTACATTTAATTGCATACATAAAGTATCAGATAATTTGAGCACACAGATGAATTAATTAATCCATTAGTATTCAAGGTTCTGTTCCGCTTGAAAGTCGGACATTAAGTCATGTTACACAAGGTAAAATAAACATAACCGAAAACAATTAAATATAGCACATTATGACGAAATCTCTGGTTCATGTTTGAATTTTTGCGCATTAATTGTCACAGTTCGTACATTGATGTTTCGTTTCCTTTGTCCAGGTTTTCGTCCGTTAGCCCTTGGTACAACAACGTTTGTCTGATCATCCGTAGATGTTATTTATTTTGTGTTTATGACAATGTGGAGTCTAAAGCTTTTGTACAAGTTTGTGCGTTGTTGCTCTGTCATTTTTATCCATGCTGACTTTGTTGACTGAAATTGTTGGTGACGATCAGTTGCTTGTAACATGTTACCGTCACATGCATTTTACAAAGAATAAAAGTTTTTTTCAAAGCCAAGTGGGTCTGCCCGGAGCAACAAAGATTCTTAAAGTCCGTTATTTGTTCGTCTGTGTACAAAATTACACACGGGGGTTTACCGCTGGTCCTAATAACTGATCGTACCAACAAGTTATTTTCAGTTACCAAATTTTCGATATACCTGATTTGGTCAGCAATATTGTTGGCGTGTCCTGAAGCTATTCTGTCCTTTGATTATTTTTTGGTCATAAATTTGTTGAAGTCCTTTCGGTTGGGACAGTTCATCATATTTTGCAGACAGTTTATTTAATGTTTGATGCGGTTTCATATTTTCAGTCATTTCTGTGATGTCATCGTATAAATAGTCAGGTGTCCGCAAATATTCTGTCGCTTGTCGGGAGTTTCCATGCGGCGTTATCCATGACATTTAATATATATATATTTTTGAAAAACTTTTTCCAAAAAGATCCTTTTAGCAAATGTATCCTTTTCGCGAAAAGGACTTTTACCCGTATGCAAAACAGATCCACCAAGATTTATTATCAGTTGTAATCCATAATTTTGTTTAACAAATGAAATTGTAATGTCTATTAATTCATTTTCCATATCATTTAACACATCGTTTTAATAATGAGCGTGTATAGGTTCTTACAGCAAATGGGATCCTTTCGGGAATAGGACTTGCACCAGCATGCCCTTACTACGGTTTCAATCAGTATTTTGATTAGAGTCTATTTGTGCCGAAGTTTTTGTTGAAATGAATGCAGTGAAATCGAAAATGAGTTAAGCGACTTCAAAGCTGCATTAATCCAATTTTTACTGTCCATTCCGAATTCAGCGACTCAAAAACGATTGCTTTCTTAATCTGAATAAGAAGTGGGATCAAAGGGAGGACAATATGAATTAAATCGACTTACACCGTCCATTCCAGAGATTACCTCCATTCCGGAACGACCAGCCATACCACTTCCGGAACGATCGGCGGTTTATGATACCTGCAAATCAAATACGACCGTTTGACGAGTTGCTTTAACTAGGAAAAAGTAAATAATTCTTATCAAAATCGCTCCAACCATATTTTATAGTGCTCTGTAATACTATTCAAACAAAACAAATCATAAGTCCTATGTGTACACCGATATATACACTGAGAACATGTAGTTACAAAGTGCATTTCGGTGTATTGTGGTTTTTCAGTGTATTTCTCTGTTTACAGTAACCACACGGAGTATATACTAGTGAAAAACGTGTTTGATCTACGTGGAAGGCTTTAGAAACACAGAATACTAGATACTGGAGAAAAAAAAAAATTAGGTGTGAAGTGTTTAATGAGACTTGAAGTTTAAAAAGGCATGCGAGATGTTTTCTATCGAAAATCCATATAAGTGTGAAATATGTAATAAAATGTTTAATCAGAGTGGAAATTTAAAACGTCACACGAGGATGCATACTGGAGAAAAACCATTTAAATGTGAAGTGTGTGATGGAAAATTTAGTAAAAATAGACATTTAACACATCACATGAAGATTCATACTGGAGAAAAGCCATATAAGTGTGAAGTGTATGATAAAAAGTTCAGTAAGAGAGAAAATTTAAAATTGCACCTGAGGACGCAGACTGGAGAAAAACCATTCAAGTGTGCAGTGTGCGATATTATGTTTAATCAGAGAGGTTATTTGAAATTGCATATCAGGAGTCATACTGGAGAAAAACCAATCAAGTGTGAAGTGTGTGATAAAATGTTTAGTACGAGTGGATATTTAACGGCGCACATGAGAATACATAGTGGAGAAAAACCATATAAGTGTAAACTTTGTGGTAAAATGTGTACTCAGAGTGGAGTCCTATGTGTACACCGATATATACACTGAGAACATGTAAAGACAAGTGTGTTTCGGTGTGTATTTCGGTTTTCAGTGTATGTTGGTGTTTATAATAACCGGTCCACTATCACTAAATTTTGTAAAGCACACTTCCCAGTTATATGGATTTTCTCCAGTATGCACCACCTTTAAATATCCACTCTCACTAAACCTTTCATCACATACGACACACCAATTGCTTTTCACCGTATGATTTTTCACCTGCAGTTTCAGATCTCACTCCTGTTCAACGTCACACACTACACACTTAAATGGTTTTCTCTTGTAGTTTCAAATCTCCATTCTGATTAAACATTAATTAAATAGTTCACACTTATACGGTTTTTCTCCATTATGCTTCTTCACGTGCAGTTTTAAACTTCCACTCCGAGTAAATAACTTATCACACACTTCACACTTAGGCCCTAGACGTTTTTTTTTTTTTTTTCTTCAGTATCTAGCATTCTGTGCTTCTGTAGTGTTCAACGTAGATCAAACACATTTTTCAATAGCATATACTCCATGTGCTCATTCAACGTATTCTGTTACGGACATGACTAGTCAATTTATATTAGTAATCCGCCATGTTCGTACTGAGTTTGGAAGAGTTCATTTTCGATACAGGGGCATCGATCCTGGTCGGAATGATAACCTTCCTGGGCTGGGGGTGGGGGTTGGGGAAGGACATTTAAAGACAATAGCATACAATTAATGTAATCAGTTTTTAAATATAAAGAGATACAGAGTAATGCGATAATAATAATAATAATAATAATAATAATAATCTAATACCACTCATTGTATGTTTCGATACAAGATTATATGATAACGACAATTCTGTGTTGGTAACATCCGCCATGTTCGTCCTGAGTTCTGGAGGAGTCCATTTTCAAGCACCGATCCAGTTCGAAATCAGTGTTCCGCGTGTTAACTCGGTCTGCATCATCTCTAATTATCGGTCTACTTACACAATAGCACAGAGTGTCTGCAATATTATGAATTTTACAGGTCATGAAACTTATGAAATGTGTCGACTTATAGGCTCAAATAATTTACAAAAATCTAGAGATTGTTAAAATTCAATTAGATAATTGATAAATAAACGAGAGAAATTGAATTTTTGAGGGGGCTCGCTTTAATTGAAACTTGTAGGTCACGAACTGTTACGGAAACATCACATGACCACAAAAACACACGTCTTCTTCGTCCAGTGGGCGGGTTATGAGTCATTTGCTTCAAATTTAAATAGCTACTATAAACAAAAATAGCGAAGGCACGAGGGAGTCAAAAAAAAAAAAAAAAAAACGTAAAGGTTTCCCGCGCTTGTCGCTTTCAGAAAAGAAACTTGGAAAATCTGTCAGAGAAACTGAGCAGGATTAATCTTGGGGACCAGTTTGTTCGATGGGGAGCATTGATGGAGGAGTTAGGACTGCCATCGGACACTGAAATGGCGAAGTTGTTGATGGAAAGATAGGCCAATGTCTACGTATGAAGTACCGATATTTCACTCGGTGATTGCATTGTGTGTATTATATATGTTGGGTGGAATTTATTTATTTATTTTTTAGATCAGCGTGCTCATAAAGGTCATTTGTATACATATTCATTACCTTCGTGAGACAGATTCTTTAAATTCCGTTAGGGACCTTAGATACATATACAAGCATTATCAATATTCATACCCATCTTCTCTCTCTCTCTCTCTCTCTCTCTCTCTCTCTCTCTCTCTCTCTCTCTCTCACACACACACACACACACACATACACCTTGGGTTAAGGTGACAAGCACATTACTTGCATAAAATCTTAACAACCTTATCATGTAAACGTGTCAAACAAATAATGTTGAACTGTTCATAGAGTCTTCAACATCCGAATGAAGAACTGATCCAGTACAATTTTGATCTCATCCTTACAGTAGGCTGGATGCTAATATTTTAGGCTATTGTACATCTTTCAACTACTAGTAAATTTATTATAAAGCATTGCATTGACTACAATTACAAAATGATCTCTAGCATTGATAGGAAAAGATATTGTGGTGCTGCTAGAATATATCGCTGGCAGTTTGTTATGTTATCAGTTAAAGTTCTGAGCTGCAATAAAGTTAGTTTATTGATGCAAGAATTTGTTAGATCTATTATTATGTATTATTACTAAAATGAAGCATTTCAGTTCAGATTTAAAATATAAATTATAATACAAACAAATATTTAATACATATTTTTAGCTACGAAGTTGCAAAGAATGAAGCAAAAGATGAGCCCAAGCATACAGAACCAATGGCCAGAACATCTTCATGCTTCACAGCAACACCTAGCCAAGCGCTTTTGCAACATACAAAGAGAATGAAGACTCCTTCAGTATTTGAAGTATTTGCTATTGTGTCAGGAAGGTACAAATTACAAATTTCTAGCAGACTTTTTTTTTTGGGGGGGGGGGTCTTACAATGTCGTCCCATCGAAAACAATAATGTAACAAATGCAATGCTGATAAAGAGCGTTATTAAAACTGTGCCAGGAGGTTAAGTTCCCACTTCATACTTTCCTTAGGATTAGAAAACAAAAATACCTTGAATGTCACTTTCTCATAAGTGAGGACAGGGTATTTCAACTGTGCCACCTGATGCTTGGAAAAAAGGTATATTTTATACTGTAATTGTTTTGGTTAGGCAAACAAGTTCCAGTATACTGTGCTGGCTAGCCCAATATTCACAACTGCCCCCCCCCCTTCCCCACTTACTGGTAAATCAATACTTAGAGGACCAGTGATTGTGTATTGTAAAATCGTGTTTTCATACCCCATATGCTTTCTTTATGCAGTTTCCCATTTATAGATATGTCCCACATGCAGTTCTTCCTAACACCCTCTTCTCATGTATCCACTTAGCTCATGATGAATGCACATAGTGCATAATTAATTTATAAACAAAATATTGAGATAACAGAGTTGAAATTTTGTTTGGACACCACTGGAATATAATTAGAACTTTATTCAGTAGGACTGCTGATAGAACTTATTTCGGATTTAATTCACAATACTGTAAGTTCTTTTTAAATTTTCATTTTGTTTTCTGGGGAATGAAATGATTTGTTGAATTTAAAAACAATTGTTGGTATTCATTCTTTTCTGTTATGAAGCTTTTGGAATTGGAAAGCAGTTTCTCTTTTGATGATTGCACTTCATGCACTTTTAACTTTATTTTATCTGCCTTCTTTTGAAGGTTGCTAAAGAAAAGGAAAATATGGCGTTATTACAATGGTCCAAAGACATCATGAACCAGTTTTGATTTTCATGCAAGAGTGCTAGCAGCTATAAACAATTTTGAGTGAGATTTCTGTCCTTGCATTTGAAACAGATATATGGAAATGTTTGCTACTGAATGATTTTTTTTTTTAATGAAATCAAAGTTACAGTGCTGAATCCGCATTTTCTGATTTCTTTATATATATAATTAATAAATGCCTACATGAACATTTGTTGGAGAATGAAGAGTACATGTTCAGTGACTCTCCTTCGCATGTCTTTGTAAGATATGATACATTCACATCAGATGTAAACAAATGCACGACAGTCTATCAATAAACACTTCAGTAATGCTTTTATGTATGCAAAATTTTACCAACAGTAATGACCATTTAATAACTGTATTAATCTGTTAGCAAATTACAAATGACACATGTTAAAAGATACATGTTTTTGATAATTGCAGAAGTACTGCTGAGCTTATGTTTTTCATCAGCATATCCTGATGTACTCTGCCAAGATTTCCATACACCCCAACTGTGTACATGATTAGGAATGAGCTAGCTGTTTTGGAACACAATATCCATAGTGGCAGAAGTGTAATGAGAAACAAAGAAAGGGAGATAATGTAAGTTTCTTTCACTACAGGAAATTATAAATAATTTTATATATCAATTGTACATTATGATTATTGTTTGGACATCAGCACAATGGAATATTATTCACATGTACAAGTCATGAACATTTTGTTTTAGATGCATGTCATGTTGCACACATTTTGTTTATATTTGTAGTAAGGAATCTATTTTCATGCATACAGATCTTGTATATAATAGTTATCATTCTAGTGGATATTTTATTTTTTGATTAGAGAAATGCAAGTCTAATAATTACATCCAATGATATGTATAGCACTTTCTCAGGAGACTGACACATTGTTTTAAGGATATATGGGTTTCATGGAATTTCAACAGGAGGTTTGGAGAAGATGCTGTCATGATGATGATTACTAGCTAATACCTGTTCATGACAATATGTTGCCTTCTGAAGGAAAGGGCAAAAATGCATCCTGCCTCAAATAGCACTTTGTAGATAGATCAAATAAGAACAAAAACAACACACTGACAACTCCTCGTTGGGCCCTGGTCATGAGGCTCTAATATTGGGTGAAAAGTTAATATGGGTTAGAATGGGGATGCCTGTCACACAACTTAAGAAAATAAAAGTTTCTTTAAAACAGGAATTATCAGTGTTACAACAAAAAAGCGGCAGATGACCCATCTACCCCTGCAAGGAAAAAGAAAACATATCCCCACATCAGGGAGTTGATTCAAAAAGCCGTTATCTGTCGACTTGAGGGCAAGCAGGGTGTGACGAAGAGAAGAGAACTAAAGGAAGATGATCCCAAGAGAAGTTGTAGAAACCTGGAGCCTCAAGAACCACCATCGACTTTAGTTTTGGTGAAGGCGAAGATCTCTCGATTTCAGTTATTTAAATTTTCAACAATGACTGATATATGGAGGTGTCTGCTAAAGCAGGTTACACTTTATATAATATCCTGTAAATATCAGTAGTTGAAAACAATGTAAATTCCTGTATCTGCAATTGCTGAAAACTTTTATATAAATTATTTATGACTTTCTTCCCACATTATTTATAGGCAGACATAGACTGTTGTGAAATCATCTGAATGAAAGCATTATTGTTAGATGCAATATTATGTGCAGGTACAAAAAAACAAAAAATGAAGTCGACTGTGTTCATTTTATATACAAATTTGTACATGCAAGAAAGTGTTTAGGTTCATGCAAGCCTAGACGGGATGAAGCCGGTGTATTCTCCAAAAGCATCCGAATATTTGTCAGGTATCTGCCAGAAACAGCAAGAGAGAATTACACGTCTTTGTACAGGCACAAGCGTTCCATGCTGCCGTAATATGAACTGCCTATTGGCAGCATGTTCGTTGAGGACAAGAATATCCCGTCTGTACATCCTGGCCAAAGCAACTTGAATATCCCGAAAAATTATTCTAATTTGTAATATGCTTTTTCTAAAATGTAAAAAATGATGTTTTAAAAATATTAGGAACATGCAATTATTCAAATTTTATTCCTCTTCCATCAGCAAATTCCACTGTAAAATAAACATGGATCAAAACTGAACACGTTTTGTATTTTGACATGAGCACTGAGAGTTCCATCACAGCTAGAGCTGATATTAAGTGTAGTTTGTGTTAAGATGGACAGCTCAAAGATTTTGCTGGCCATTTTGCTGGCCATTTCTAGAAGGCAGAGAGTCCTGCATTGGGATCACGTTGAAACCAGGTAATTAAAAGAATATACTCGATGAGGATGAATTCTGAAAGAAATGTCCTTATCATTTGCGTATGTATGCATGTCTGTTTTCGTACGGCTTACAATTTTAATATTCATTCACAGTGGTTGCAAAGAAATACTCTAAGCATATGGCTCATTTAGTAAGGATTCTCACTAAAAGTCTTAAAACTTCTTATGTTAAATAAACTCGAAATCATATTAAAAATAATGCATTATGAGTGTTATGCGATATGAAATAGCTGAGGCAGAAGTTTTGATGAGTGGTGGGCCAATCTGATCAAGTCAGTTTCCTCAGACTCTGCTGAGGCAGAAGTTTTAATGAGTGATGGACCAATCTGATCAGTTTACTCAGACAATTTTTAACAAAGTTTTCTGATACTGGTGGGATAGAGAAACATGGCTTCTTAGGCAGAACTATTTTAGTTCGTTAAAGTTATTTTCTATCACTGGTTCTTTTAACTTAGTGGGAATGCTAGTTGAAAACTCAATAAAAGCATTCGCAATGCCGTTGTCATCAGTGACTTTGTTGTCATTACCAGAAGTGAGTGAATTTTATTTGTCTGATCTGTGTGTGTTCCCCATTAAGTTCACTGAAGACTTTCCGAATGGAGTTTGTGTTGCTCGTTTTGTATTCAAGCATCGATCGATAATAAGTGTTTTTTTTAGCTTTCGTAATCATGCATGTTATTTTATTTCTCCATACGTTATATTGTGCATGGCTTCAAATGGCCTTCAGTTGGTCTCATGTCTACACAGCAGCTAAGATTTCAGTAGTAAGCTAATTAGGCTGGATGTCATACTTTACTAGATGTACTTTAAGTGGTGCATGCATAGAGACTACATCCATAAATAAGTCAGTTCACATCCTCAGAGCTTCATCTATGTCATCAAAATTTTGGATTATATTCCATGGAACTTTATATATTTAATCAAGAAATTGTTCATTACTAAAATGTTGGAACGATCTATAAGTGATAGTTTTGTGGCTATTTCCTATTTCTCTTTCATTTAGCCTTTCTTGTCTAAAAAGTAGGATAGTGGTCACTAAGACCAATATATGGTACATTAACATAAGTTACATTGTCTGGTAGGTTGGTATAAATGTGATCAATAAGAGTGGTTGATATTTCTGTTACCCTTGTGGGCTCATTTATCAACTGGAGTAGACCTAATGATTCAAAAAATTCCATCAAGTTGTTCCTTATTTGAGAACTCATTAGGTTCTTATTTCATCGCCGAGTATATGCTTTTTTCTCCTGTGCAAGAGCATTTTCTGTTTGTTTCAAAAAGTTATTCCAGATTGATTTGGAGGAAGGTGGCCTATAAATGAAACCAACTAGGAACGATTATGCATTATTTTGAGAAATTTCCACCCAAATACTCTTAATATCAGGTTGAATTTCTGCATTTACATCTTCCTTAATGTATACAACGAGACCTCCGCCTGCTGTCTCCCTGTCCGTGCATAATGGTTTTATGTAGCCTTGACATGGAAATAGATTATCATTGTGGTTAGCATTTAATTTGGTTTCAGTGAGTCCTAAAACGTGTATATTATTTGTCTTGGAAGACAACATTAACCTAATCTGGTTATTTTCCCACTATACCTTGTATATTTAAGTGACCTATGTTAAAACCTTTTGTATGTAGTTTCATATCAATTATATGTATGTCATCATGCAATGGGGTACTCACTGATATTGTCTCCAAAATACTTTTATCATTTTGGTATTATACAAGGTGGGCATATAAATGAGGTCGTCTCTGTATTTTCTATCATACCTGTGCATGGTCTTCCTTTATCAAATGATATTTGGTTGGGGTGGTGAGTAGCAATAATAAATAAAGGAGTTTAAGCCTCCATCTTTTGGTAAAATAAATAATCCTACAATACAAGTATGCATTTTCTAAGTCGTGCAAATCCTACTGACTTGTAGATATTAGAGTCTTTGCCAAGTACCAATCATTTTTCCATACATGTCCATATTTGTTTTGCAAGATATAAATAAACAATTACCCTTATTCTTGTCTGCCTTGTTTGAACTATGTGAAGAGCTTAGTAATCCTGTTTTGAGGCTGCACAGCATGTTTCCCTCCTCTGCCACTCTGGTTCATACTCCACGCCTCGTCCTTCCTCTCCCTCTCACTCTTGAAGGTCGCTCTGGACTTGAGCGTGAATGTGAGCTGATTTGAGTCCGTGTAGTAACAAAGTTTCTACATGTGAGTTTATCGTTCGGTGTGTATCTTCTCTATTACACATTATAATTGCTACTGTGGTCCAGATGTGTCTCTAATGAATTTTAATATGTGAAGGTATTTCATAATTTGACAACTAATGCATTCATGACAACTTATCAAACTTATAGGAATATAGTGCTAAATGAGAATACATGCGAGGTTGTGATTGGATGGAAGTTTTCTGGGCTGGGTCAGATCAAATGTTGGGGGTGGGACCAAAATGTAAATTTACCCCTACCTTCCTCGAACAAGCACCAAACAAAGTCTGTGTGTCTATTTACCAGTGTGCATAATACCGAATAAACATGCGCAAAAATATAACGGTGGTCAAACTTCAAGTGAAAAGTGACTGTATGCGTGTGTGTGTGTGTGTGTGTGTGTGTGTGTGTGTGTGTGTGTGTATTTTTATGCTCTGGCCCTGAGTTTTGGACCTGGATTCCATACTCCAGTCGCAGATTTTAATAAAACTCTTACTGAAAACCTTACGTATATAAAGTATTAATTTGAAGCAGCAGAACGCGAATTCTTTTCCGCTTTGTTTGAAACGCCAGGAAGACGACTGTTAGGAGTCCACTGGTGACAATATGGTTAGAATTTATAAAATGATCAATGACATTACTATGTTTTGAGCATTTGTAAATATCCTAGATGCTTTCGTTTATAAAATTGAGTGGCGGGGACGGGAGGGAGTGCGAATACCAAGCAAGAAATCGACTACCTGTGTGTTTTGGCAATGCTGTACAAAGAACTTCTATTTAAATCATTCTCATACAACAAGAAACTATTTAAATTTAACTATAAAAGTAGTTATACGTAAATTTCAATGTTTCCTCTCGAAATTAAAAGTAGAAAGGAAAAGGATCAGGAGAAAAGAACGAGATCAGAAGAAGATCGAACTCACCGTTGTTGACATTTTGCGCGGTTTCGTAGCGTGCCTGTGTTTTACGTCATCAACTTCAGTGTTTACAATTTGGCATATAATTATCCAAATTTCAGTCACCGGAATTATGTATGTTATTTGCTTGGGATCGGCCAAGCACTGCAGAGCGGGATTTCAATATGGAGACGATAGATTCGTTACTCTACGTACAAAGATTTCAGAGAGCTCGTATTTCATACAGAGAACCTCTACGTAATTGATATTACCCCGGAATTGCCTTTTTAAAAGTATATATTCAGTTGATATACATAAATGTCCCAACATTTTGTGAGAAAATTCACCGTCAGCTGCATTATTGTGCCTTTGATATGACTGTGTCAACAAATAAGGAAAAAATCCAAAGACAAAAGACCTAAAATTAATGTAATCAATACTTGAATATAAAGAAATATTTTGTAATGAGCTTGATAGACAGGCCACGCCATAGGATGTGCGGGGCCCAAGGCAAAAGTTGATGACCGCGGGGCCACAAGCAAAGAAATTGCATTGCGGAGAAGCGCGGGGCCCAAGGAGGTTGCCTCGTTCGTCTTGCCTTAGGGCCTGGTCTTTCTGTAGAAGAAGAAGAAGAAGAAGAAGAAGAAGAAGAAGAAAAGAAGATGATGATTAAGATGAAGAATACAAAGAAGAAGAAGAAAAAGAAGATTTGCAAAATAAATATTCTCTCTGATTAATATTATGTACAATGTTCAATATATTTTACGCTGTCCGCCATCTTTGTTTTGTCGGCAATTTATGTATTGGAGGCACATCACATTTTCACTATGCGGTGTATACAACCATTATTGAACACTAATTAACCGTTGAAAGAATAACCTTTTATGTAGAATAAGTTATGGTCAACAATAAAATAATGCAATTAACTTCTCATGCAAGAATAACGCATCCGGATAGAGCATGTCCTAATTTTCCCGCACCTCCAACTCAATTGGAGGCCAATGTTTACTGTACTGTTCATACGTCTGATTCAATGATTTTAGTGTTTGGTCATACATTTGTAATTAAGAGTGTAATAATATAATCAGCATTCAATATTTGTCTTGAATCTCAATATTTTAACTATATCTAATATTTATTGTGTCTTAAATACCTGTTGGTAATATGTACTATTTTGGCGGAGAGTTACAGTGTGGTGCAACCGAAGGATATGAATACCGGTGTCGTGCACATCATATTTCCTTCAAGCGGCATTGGGTTCGTATGCAAATGCAATACATAATCGGCTTCCAACACTGTTAGGACATGTCATATTTCTCTAAATGGAAATTAATTGAAAGTAATAAATTTAGAAAATAATTTCTGCAATATAAGTATTTGGTAAATTTCGGTACTAAAGAAAATCAAAGCCAAAGAAATAGCATAGGGTACTTTTACGCAGGGATAGAGTGCCTTCATAACGCTATTTCAGTACATTTGTATGACTTTATATTTTTATCTTCACAGAAATGGTCATCCGTTTTGCATGTTAATTCTATTTATTTGAATCCGTTTGGTAATGGGACTTTATTGTTACCCGTTGCACATTCTTGAATCTTAATAGTAAATTCTATTTTGATCAGTATTATTATTTGATACTAATTGTTGAGACTGTTGGTTATAATTAAATGTACATTCGGCTATATTAATTTATCTATTGACTAGGAAGATAATATGTATATCTTAACTGTATTAATTTATTTATTGACATTTGAAGACTATAATATATCTATTTTTCTCACTCAGATTGTATGTTGTCAATATACTTAGATAAATAGTTCCTCACACACAAGAATCTAGTGTAAGAATCCATTATTTCTAAAGTGATTTCATCTGTTCTCAAAAAACTTTCTATATACTACCAGTACATTGCATTACAGTACTGCAACCAATTCAAGGCCTCAATATAAGGATTACAGAGTTCCCAAAACTAAATATAAGTGAACTTGTGTGGAAAATTAACCCGGAATGAGCACGTTAAAATAATCTGAGAGGCAACTGCCTGACTATTGTTTGACATTTATAGAAAAATCACCTCAGCATGTCTTCTTCAATACAAAATAGTCACAACTTAGCTTTATATTTCTTTGTCAGTAAAAAAATTATTGGCCAGTGCAAATTTCATGCTATAGACTATACCTCACTGTGTAGATATTGCTGCAGAGAAAATCAATATGGATCTTCTGCTGATAGAGTATAGTTACAATCAGTAATACTGGCCTGTCTGCGTGCAGTACTGATCTCTGATGATACAGTATAGATACTAACAGTAATACGGTCCTGTCTGCATGCAGGACAGATTTCGGCTGATACAGTATAGTTACAATCAGTCATACGGCTTGTCTGCATGCAGTACTGATTTCTGCTGATACAGTATAGTTACAAACAGTAATACGGGCCTGTCTGCATGCAGTATTGACCAGTAACACTCCTGCCATGTGCAGCGTTAAAAAGTACATCCGTAACAGTAGGACCATGCCAGTAGGATTGATTTGCTGTTTGGCTCATTTTTTTGTAAAGTTAAATGTCAATTGCTACATTCTGTTCTTTGCTTCAAGAATATGTATCAATCTACAAAATGAAATCGCAAGTTTACTTGTACACGAAAGTACAGTATAAATAACAAGGCAATGTTCAGTTAATACCAACCTGTGCTTGCACAACTTCAAAGGTTTGAGAGCAGACCGATTGCATCTTGAAAATCTTGTCTTCTTGCGGTGTAGTTATGGAATAGAGATTAGATACTCAAGATGCTCCACATACTAATGAGATGTAATGCAGCCTGTTAGAAAGACGATGTGCAGTGCGTACAGTCCACAATTTCCAACATTCAAACTCTTCCGACTAGTCTGCAGTTCTTTTGTTTTGCCACAACGTTCAGAAATTTAGGGTTAAAAATTAGGGCCATAGAAAGCCACAGTGGATGTATTTAGCCAAACGTTGCAAATGAATCGCTCAGCTCTCTGTAAATATCTTCTGTCGCATGTTCAAGACATTTTGAGGGGTAATAAAATGTCTGAACGTGATTATCACTCCAGACTCTCGTGTGAATATCGATTTGTTTTCCCTGAAGATGATCATCCAATCCTTCCTCAAGCAAATGCTTGAATGTTTTCTTTTGATTTTCTACTCTAAATGAACAAAAAAAATGTCCTATACCAAAGGTGGCAAGATATGTAAAGTTTTATTCTCCACGTGTAAAATACTTAGTAATGACATAAAAAGACCTGAAAATTTCAGAATGTCTACAAAGAAATAAAAACTGAAATGGCTTGTGGGAAGTTAAAATATCCAAAAAATTTCACCTTTAAGAACATCTGGTGCATTTGCAGCGAAAATACTCAAATTGGTGAAGTTTGGGTCAATGTGAACTTTGGATTTGCATGTTGGAACAGTGGGAGTACTTAGCGTTCCTGTAAAACAAAAGGGTCTGTAATTGGATCAGTTGGGCAACTTGATTTTATTAATGCCGAATGTTTAATTCTGCTTGCATGACTGGTAAATGCAGCCTCTTCATTTCCAAGATATCAATAACTTTTTGCGTGGAAGGAATGTACATTTTTTTAATTATTTTTTCACATTGTCGAAGCCAGTCTCTATATTCCGTCGATTCAAGCCAAGGTTCGTTGAAGCAACAAAACCCTGTTTATAGTGAGAACTGATGATTTATCAGTCACCTTGTTTTTCGTCTTTACCTTCTTTAAAAAGCTGTTTAATTAATCAGGTGGTACAGCCTTCATGAACTAAACTGAATCACCGAGAATGCACATGTTCCACTGGATGTTGTTTAAGAGAGACAATTTCCTCACGGTACGCTGAAGAAGGGAAACCACTCGCACGCAATAAGTTGATGACACGTTCACTCGCTGTCAGCAAAAGGGTTTGAATGCCAATTGTTGTTCCCATTGTAACAAAATTCTGGTATATATAAGGACACAGTGAGCATTTGGGTCAAAATTCAAGTATATTCAAGGATATTAAAAGGGATTTAAAATCCAAGAACATTCAACGTGCATTACGAATGGTGACATTGCATAGCAAACTTCACATTCAATGATCCTTTCTTCCACATTATGTATCCCCATTGATTTGCTAACTGTAATCAGATACTTTACGTTTAAATGGCTTTCTCCAGTATGTATCCTCATGAAATTTTTCAAAGTTTCACTGTGACTAAATCTTTTGTCATTTATTTCACATTTATATGCGGTTTGTTTCCCCAGTATGTATCCACAATTGATTTTTCAAGGTTTTACGGTGACTAAATCTTTTATTACATGCTTCACAATTAAATGGTTTTCTAAGCATGCATCATTGAGTGATTTTTCAAGCCGTTGTTCTGACTAAATCTTTCATTACATAGCCATGATTGCGCCCGTTTAATTTGCAAAAACAACACGCTGAATGGAATCCTGTCTTCTACTTGGCCAACTCAAAATAAGTTATACATAAATGTAGGACGTCCTTGTGTTTTAACCAGAGAGAGGACTGTATTCCATTCAGCGAAATTTCACTTGCATCTTAAGCGGTCGTGATCATATCTATACCGAGCTGAAGCGTGAGACAATGATCTGGCATTCTTTAAAGTTATGATAGTAAGCAAAATTTCGTATACGCATACAAAGTCGAATGCCTGAACTAAACATCGGTACCAAATTTATGATGCTACGCGTAATGTGGCTTGAAGTATCAGCATTTATTCTGAAATAGGTCGCGCGAAAAGGAGAGAAATGTCCTCCCTTAAAGATAATAATAATACATGTATGACAGGTAAATTGTAAGCAACGATATTTGCTACTGTGCTAAACCTCACCCGAATGTACTAAAACGTATTTATTACAACGCTGACAGTAAAGCTATTTTACAATCAGCTGATCTCTAACGTCAGAACAGTCTGTTCATTTGGTGCAGTAAGTTGAAAGATACCACTTTGTCAGTGTTCATGTATGTCTGATGACAATAACAATCAGTAATGCAAGAGTTTTTTTTTCATAATACATCAATCTAAATGCACCTTTGCTTGTTCTTATATAATAAATTCTGTAAAATGCATGATAATGACATGTTTAATTCACTCTGTCATTTATTTGTTATTTCTAAAGTGTCGTGGAGGTTGGTACGGCTCCATATATGTGTGTATGACTGTTAATAAGTATGTACGTTCTGCACCGTCAGGATCAATATACTTTGATAACGATGATGTTTATGTAGCTTATCCTGAGCCAGTATAGTCCGAAACATCACCGGCTGTTTCATTGTATGCAAAGTAGGTGGTACTTATATTAAGGCAGAGATACTATCTACTTCAAATTGTTAAGTATGGCATGTTGGAATGTTCTCACCTATGGCGCAGTTTGAGGAATATGTATTTTCCTCTTTGTCTTCTGCCAGGATTGGTTGTGGTATATCATTATGTTGACAGTTTATGTATTTCAGACCCGGGTGCCTCACACGAAGTTTTGAAGCCATACTTTCCACACTGGTACAACATATGGCCTTTGAATGTTACTGGATTCGTCTTTTGCATTAAGAAAATTGATTGCATTAAACTATCATTCATTGTGTCAGTATTGTAATGAGATAATTTTCATCACTATTTATTTATCAGTGACAAAGATCAACATATACATGAAGCTCTAAGTACTAGAATTTCGTGATGGTAATTTACGGCATGGTGGTAAGTGATAGTATATAATCATGTCAATTTATGGCACAGTGGTAAGAGGTAGAATATCTTGATGATAATTTATGGAATGGTGGTAAGTGATAGTTTCTCACGATAGTATATGACGAAAGCAATTTATGTCACTGTGGTAAGCGATAATACATCACGATTGTAATATATGGTATAGTGGTAAGTGATGGTATATCCTCATGGTAATTTATATCACGATGGTAATGGATAGATATCACTGTGGTAATTTATGTCACGGTGGTAAGTGATGTTATATCATGGATATTCAATCTTCATATCCAGATTCTTTCATGCATATTGCAATTCTTTGAAGACTGGAAAAAGTTTATTATTTCCAGTCAAGGCATTAATTGTTTATGTCATGAGCTAATAATAATTATCCAAAGGTCATATATTTAAATTTATATGAAATATAACCTTTAGTTATGTTATATCAATACTCATCAATATTACTTATGGTCTAAGGTACTCATCAATATTAATTATGGCACAGTATTCAGTGATATCCTGGTACCTCGGTAGTCAGCGATATCAATAATGGTGTATTGTTCCTCAATATTATTAATTATGGTTTGTGGGTACCCGTTGATATTAATTTTACATGGGTACTCAGTGGTATTAATTACTGTATGCAAGTAATCAGCGATATTAATTATGATAAATGTGAACACAGAAATATTAATTATGGATACGAGTTAGGTGCACGAGTGATGCATGTTGCATAAGTTTTGGCTTTTAAAGAAACATAATTTTCAGTTTTTATCATTCATATATTGACCATTTAAAAGAGACATTGTATATCTTAGGCATTGTGAAACGAGCTTCTAATTCACTTTATTTTGCTATATAATTGATGGTGTTATGTGGGTTGCAGAGTATACAGCTTGACCTTACTTCAGATGTAGGCCTATCCAAAAACTGCTAGCTCTGCTTTGTCATTTTGACTTCCTGGACGTCAGAGGAAAATTGTGAAAGGAAGAAGATAACTGTTTATATTTTATATATTATAATAATTGATTAATTGCATTTTCAGAAGCTGGCATTGTCTAATCTGCAAATTTGTTTTTCCTATATTAATACATTCTAAAGACAGTGTTCTTAAGACTGATTCTGGCTGATTTCATGACCACATGATAACAGGCATTTTGGTTAGTTATGCGCCTAGATCATTTACAATTTCCACAAGTATAACATCCAAAGAAATGTCAGCCAGTATACATGAAAGTGAGATCGAGGTATGCCAACTTTCTCTGCATTTGTGCATGTTGCAAATGCAAAGAATTTCACCTGACACCTGTCACTCCCTCAGAAGTTCATCCTATCCGTAGGTCGCCACCATGGGTATGTAGGTGATAATAATTACAGTGTATGGGTACTCAGCAATATTAATTATGGTAAATGGTTACTCAGCAATATTTATTATTTTGTATGGGTACTCAGCAATATCAACTATATTATATGGGTAATAACCGATATTAATATGGTATTCAGCAATATTAATTATGGTACATAGGTACACAGACATATTAATTGTGGTACATCCGTACCCAACGATATTAATTACGGCATATGACTGCTTAGTTATATTAAGGTCTAGGGGTGCTCAGAGATGTTTCAGGATAATGTGACTCGGCGGGACATCATCCTACGTGTCTGCGGCATGATGCCCCAGTGTTAGACATCACTATAAACTGTCACTCGGCGGGACATCATCCTACGTGTCTGCGGCATGATGCCCCAGTGTTAGACATCACTATAAACTGTCACACTGCAGACATCGTTTTGATATGACTGAAAAATTGTTAAAGGTACGTTAAAAATTCAAATCACGTCACACCACACACATGTCAAATAACGTTCAATATTTGTAGTGTATATACATCTTTCCATCATTCATCTTTTTCGATGAAAGTACATCGCAAATACACAATTACGAATGTTAATAAAAATTTAATTGATACATAAGGACACACATGCAAAATGAAAAGAAATTAAATTAAATATAATATTCTGAATAATCAGCAGGTTTTGATAGTTCTTATTTTGTAATAGTAAAGCATTAGTACATCTCAATTTGCCACAATGAATTTGTATTTATCGCACAATATCACTTTTATTACATTATTATATTAAACGTATGCATCATATATAACTTTTATATGATTAGTATGTCTCTCAATATTATTATTATTATTATTATTATTATTATTATTAAATCTCTCTTTGTCACAATGAATCTGCCCTTGTCGTTCGATACACGATTAATTTTAGTCTTTGTCAACATCTACCTTTGTTCCATTAAATATTTATATTAAACGTATGCAATAGATTACTTTCATAATATTATTATTTGTCTCCCAATAAGTTAATTATTGTATAAAATTATTAAATCTGGCTTGGTCACCTGAGTCTGATTTTGTCATACTCTGGCTTATATGACTGTCATACCCTATCTGCCTTTGTTCTATTAAATGTTTATATTATTCGTATGTAATATAAAAGTGCCATATTATTATAGGTTACTGCATTTGCATGGGAAATATGAACGAGATCTTTTCGGTTGGATACTGAACGACCTTGGGAGTGCAATACATTGCATCCGACAAAACGAGTTCATATTTTCCCCCAATCAAATGCAGTTATCTTTTATTTGTACTATATACTCATTTTCTTATTCTACCTAAGGCTTAATTATATAACAAAAATTGACTAGAAGAAACAAAGTAATTCAATTTATGCTCTACTTCAAAATAACTACACAAGCACAGATTCATAAGTACAAAAAAGTAAATATTAGTGCGCACATAACTCCGCCCAGCGAAATTTGAAGTTGGTCGCGCACTCGGCAGCACATTCGAAAGGAATTGCCGTTTTTCACCAACTTAAAATTGACATTTAGAGTCATATTGTGAGTGAATATGCTTTGCAAGTTTTCCATTTGGTCTGAAATGAATAGATTTTGGTATTTTTGTCGATTCTATTAAATTTTGTGATTGTGAACAGAATTTATGTGTGTCAATTCTAAATGAAGAACATCTAATTTGCGCAGCGAGGGAGGCGTCTTGACTCATCTGCATGTGCGTTTGTGTTCTGTCATTGAATGCTTGGAATCATAATGTAGGGGAAACTATGAACTCTTTCAATTATAATTATCAAAAAGACGCTATGGTATATAATGTTCATTTCATATGAGTGCAGTAAATAGGATATTATTGCACTTGGAATGTATTGTCAAAATTACAGTACAGTTTCGAAATGTGTAATCAAGCTTAGAGCTCATGACACAGCTCAAGCGATTCGGATTTGCACAATTAAGAAAGTATATTTTGAGGAAATTCAAGATGTAAAAATGTAAGTTTATTTTTTTGCCATTTGTATCAACAGCTAAAGAAGACATGTTTATGCCTGGTCACTTGCATGCTCCCCTATTTGTTATGACCTGTATCATGTATAGCTAGCCTTAATCTGAAACATCGCATCAACAAACTTAATGAGCAAAATTACAGAGCACCTGCTGTGTAGCTCTAAGATCCTTCATTTTCTTCGAAAACCTTCACTTGGCATTTTTCCCCACGAATTTCGTACTTTCACTAATAAAATTGTACGTACCTAATAGATATGCGATAGCTCTTACCTTCACTAGCATTTTCGATGCTATTTTTTATATACAAAAGAGAGCACTGTCATTGTCTGAACCATTCCATTAAGGAAAAGTAACGAAAATTTCCCCTAAATAACTGCTTTAATGATCAGAATGGTATTTTCAATACAGCGTCTCTCACGTTTGTTATGGACATTGCGAATATAGCGTTCATTCATTTTCTTGTTTTAAAGTTTAATTTGTGACTCAGTAAACTCGTACTCATTGTTCACTTTATCATCTCTACTTTCAAATAGAGGAAACGGCTATTTTAGTTCATCCTTGAACAAATTTATAATAAACTGAAATCTAAAGTCTCCTATATGAGTGCACATAGTGTGTTCACAAAGTAGTTCCTAATTCACTATGATATTTTTATTCCATGTGTCGTTCACGTGCGTGCAATATCAAGGTGTTCAGTATCTTACAATACTGAACGATTCTCACAATGTAAAGTTAACGGAGAAAAAAGGAGTATACAATAATATAATATGTATCTCAATAATGTAATTAATTTGTTAAATCACTCGTTAATGAACGTGTATTAATAATTTTGGCATCTGTGAAATAAAGCGACGCAACCAAAGGTGCGTATGTACCAATTTACATTCAAACAACTGTTACGTGACAAAGGCTCGTATAAAGTAACAAAGAAAAGAGTGAAGCCTAGAAGCTTTGTAAATTTAACAAAATAATTTATCTCCCTAGAAAATACGGTAAAAATATGAAAAAAAAAGAACTTACAGTTTGTGAATGTAATCCAAAAATTAATCCTGGAATTTGAAAATATAAATCCAATCAGATGAAGTCGTTGTACTGATGTCAACAGTTCCTCGTTAAATCACAACTTATAATGTTCCAGTTTAGAATTCCAGAATAAATTTCCACTAAAAATCTTTGTCCAAGAATTTTGATGAAGAAGAGTATTTTCCAGGGTGAATAAATTATTTTAAATAAGAAAAACTCAATTCAAAATGGCAACAACAAGAATACCTTTCAGCATCAAGGTATTATTTTATGGCTGACTAAATCCACTAGAAAATGCGTTTTAACCAAGGATTTTAGATCACATTATGGCTCACGTGACGGGCTACATGATCACTTCATTTGAACAGTGCAACACAAAATTTGCCAATTTGCACGTAGGCCAGAATAGCCCTATCTAAGCATCAAATTCTCACGATGGAAACGAATTTAATAATAAAGCTGTTTCCAACATAACTAACACGTAAGCTGAACATGACCTTGGTAATAACCAATCATTTTCACTTAGTGTTTACAAAATCTCTCAACGAAGGTGAGGTAAAAATAGTGATAAAGCAACACTTTTGCGTTCTAATCAGGTCAAAACAGAACACCGAATTTTTCCGGAAAAAAAAATGAATGCCGTGAAAATTATCATTACAATACAACCTAATGGAAGCAAAAAAAATAAAAAAGAATTTTAAAACTAATACAGAAGAATTACAGAAATTACCTAGCATACGTAACACAACGTTAAAACAAGCTTATTTTAAGTACAATATTGTCCAAATAAAGTTTAATATAGTACAATGCACACAAATATATACAAATTAAGCAATAATAAACCGACTTTTGTTTGAATTTGCATGAATTTGTCTGACTTTGCGTGACTTTGTCTGACTTTGTGGTGTTTAGTAGGACCGCTTTTCTCGAGTCTCTCGGAGATTTCAACCCCAAGACATATCGACCCCAAGACAGTTCAACTGCAAGGACAATTGGGACCAGACATTTCGACCCCAAGGAGAATTCAAACCCAAGACAATTCGAGCCCCGTTTAATTTATTGTGCTTATTTGTGGTCATATAATTATGCAACACGGTCAGTGACCTTTTTTTGTCCTATAAACAAGATCAGTCAAATACAAAGCAGACCAATGGGTCAGCCATTCAAATTTTACACAAAAGAAGCATACGTCGCTGCATGCATATTGTTAAGATTTTAACTGGAGCCTACATCAACTCTGTTAATGATTAAAGAGAAGAAAGGTCGTTTCTGATATGCTATTAAAAGAAAAATATGCTGCAGTTTAAGTCCCAAAGGGATTATCACTCATTTTAACAAATCAATATAACTCTATAGGAAAGATATACTAGCTATAGTATACAAGTAGGGAGTAAGAAACAGAAAGGTCTTTAATTGTTTGTCTCATTCATTCCTCGTTCAGGACCCAAGTGATCGAATACTTTGCATTAATTCAAGGACCTGAATACCAACTTCGAAGGATAAACTGTAATATCTAAAGGAAGGAGTCATACTCTGATTTTTGTTGGTAATCAATACATTAAGAATCATGGAAAATGATTTACACAAACTTATATACTTAATACAGGTGTGAAGATTGAATTTTCAATGAAGTTTCACAAAATGCAACTGTTTTATTGTTGTAATTTAAATCTGTATCATTTTAATAAAGATTGTGATTGTTGCTTTAATACAGCAATAGCTTAACATTGTATAAAAATAATGCAAAAATCCCTCCAGTGTTTTCAAGTTAGGTAATTCAGTAACAAGATACAAAATATCATATCAAGCTGATTCTATAAATTAGGATGTTGGCTCAACGAGTCCAATATACATTTATACGTGAGCGAACTCGCATTCCTCGCTGTCCGAGATCACAATGTAAGTAAAGCCACCCAAGTGGTTGGTAATAGTTTGGTTAAAGACTTCACATTGTTCGCCTTCCTTTTCCTTAAGGTAAGAAGAATTGCATACTATATTTTAAAGATTTTCTTTTAAAGCTACAGTGGAATAATTTTAATGTTTTAAGGACAATTTAATTCTATGTCGAAGCATTTGAAACATTTTTGTATTCTTTCTATTATATACTACTAATCATAAAATATATATATTGTGTTTTGGAAAGATAAATATTCTTAAGAATTTATATGAATCTGTAACCGTAGTATTTATTTATTGTAAAGCAGATTTGGCTACTAACTTAATGCTCAATTGGAATTTTGTTCTAAAAAGACGATTTTGAAGGAGAGACATAGAGCGGAGATGTTGCATAACATGAATAGTAGGAAGATATTAAGTGTCTAAAGTGAATTTTACTATTGTTCCACAGACCTGTACTTCACAGTTATGGGAGTTATTCCAATCTACAGTATGATGCATACATGCTACTTTATTTTACAGTAGGAAATACCTCCAAGATGAGTGTTACAGAAAAATAATATTTTTAAGTTATCAAAGGTCCGTAGGTGTTGCTCCTATTGCCCCACAGAGTTATATTTCACTATGGGGGTTATTCCATATTAAAGGTCTATAGGTGTTGTTACTATTGCCCTAAAGAGTTGTTTTTCACTAATGTGGTTATTCGGTTTTAAAACTCTGTAAGTGGTATTACTATTGCCCCACAGACTTAGAGTTCATTATGGAGTTTATTAAAAGTTATAAGTCTGCAGGTGCTTCTAATATTGCCCCAAAGATTTAAATTTCACTATGGAGGTTAGTCCAAGTTGATGCATGCAATTTTTTAAACTTTAGTCCAAGAAGGACAAACTTAAATGTAGGAAAGGACTCAAACAGTGTAGTTGCATAAAAGGAATATTTGGAAGATATTAAAAATCTCAAGGAACTGTTACTATTGCCCAGTAGGGTTATATTACACTGCTATGGGGGTTATTCCAAGTTGTTACATGATGCTTGCATGATATTTTTGGGGGAATTTGGTCTTAGAAAGACTGTTCATGTAAACAACACATCACAAATACTGCTTGCAGGTGGCAACAAAGTTGTCAAGAAATAGATAGTAAGACTAAAATGTAACTGAGAAGTTAAAATATAAATATTTATTCCTCATTTGTCAAAACTGCTTTAAATAGTAAATGTTTGCATCATCATGTCTGCATGGTAAAATGTGACTGACCTTGACTATATAAGGAATTTACATACTTTATATAGATCAAAGCCGAATTCATCAGTGGCAAGTTATGTAAAGAAGGACTATGGTGCATATGAACACTAAATAAAGGTGATTACATATTCTAGTGAGATTTCAGGATATGAAATAGCAGAAGGAAAAACATTACAACCTAAATATGAACTTCTTGTTAATAAAAGATCTTGCACAGAGCTACAGAAGATTTGTATGTTACCCTGATAGCCCATGTTAAATAAAAAAATATTGGATCTCACTATTCAGTTTCTTCTTTTACTTGTCCATGGGCAAGTAACTTGAGCATACCCGAGCGAAAACTGTCTTTGCCCCAGGATTCAGACAAATGAATTTGTAAATGTCTGAACATGTACATTCTACTGAGACAATTCCTCATAAAACTTCACAATCAAACAATTGTTTCTCCAGTATGAAATGTCTGGAGACTTCTACTGTCACTAGACATTACCAGTATATCACAAGCTGTGTGCTTTTTTTGTTCTGCAGTATGTATCCTTATGTGTACCCTAAAGTTTCCACCATGACTAAACATGAGATCACATATTTAACATTTAAATTTGTTGCCTACATTATGTTACCTCTGGTGCAATTTTAAATCTCTTCTCTGACTAAACGTTTGAGCATACACTTCATTCTGAAATGATGTTTTTATCCAGCATGTGTCCTCATTTCATAATTGAATGTTTTTTCTCCAGTATAGGTGCTCATTTCATGCTTAATATTTTGTTTCTCTAGCATAGGTCCTCATAAGACTCTTAGAGAGCCACTCAAAGTTCACCTTCAATCACATATATCACTGAACAATTTTGTTCCAGTGGACAAACTTGTGTGCACCTTAAGAGATTCGTTATGAACCCAGGGGTTAGGAGAAGTTGACCCATGGTGGTTGGATAGGTTGCCCCATTATGTCTGTAGAAGTCACCTCAAGATCATAGATTCTAATTTGGGTATGTCACCCCATGATGGTTATCACTTAATATCACCTCTTGAATTTATTCTAGTACGTAATTCTAATAACTGAGATTATAATTTATGGCAACTAACATTCACCCTGAAATTAAAAAATAACCCCCTTCTTTTTCAATAGCAAGTGTTTACTTTGGTCCTGTATATGTAGCACCATTATTACAAGCCATTGTGGAATTGCAGCTTGCAGTTGTTGATGTTGTTTAGTACTGTCACCATGTGGTGTCCAAGAAGGTCCACATTTCTGCACAGTTCCATTTATTACATCAAATATCAGACTATTCTATAGTTTCCTAATTTCCCTCATAAATTTTGTCTCTATCAGAAACAGACCTTTCGTTTTAAGTATTTAACTATTTATCGTTATTGAACCCCATTATTTATAATAGAATTTATTCTGTGCCTCTTATTTTAGTACAATCTAAATTAAATCACCAAATATCTCTTTTAATAAAAACAAATCTGGGTTAGAATAAGTGAAATGTCTGCAGATAAGCTGAAGGCTTTACCCTATCTGCTCATCCACTAACTTCACTAACAAGAATCAGTCCCTCCACCCGAACCATTGTCACATGCTTAGTGAGGTGTAAAATCCAGAGAAAGCCCTAACTGACTGTCATAAAGAATTAATTAAAATACAATACTACAATGCCTAGGCATTGAAGTGCACTTCGGCACTGGAATGTTCTGTTCAAAATAATTCTGTGCACATTGCTCTTGTGTTTTCATGGTATGTCCACCTATTCTGTGTAAGTCTTTGAGAAGATGTAATATTCATGCATCAGGATATGAAAATGGAATACATTACTTTAGACTTATTCCATCAGGAATTTAAAAGAGGATCTAGGTCAGTTTTATAATCAGTTTTAGAAAAATCAACATAATGTCACTAAATGGCAGCAGGTTGACAAATTGATTAGCGGACAATAAAATAGGTGTGCTAGAAGTTCTTGTAAAATTAAACACCTGGGTTAAGATGCACAATTGTTATCAGGTAAATATTTCTATCTTTAAAATAATTTATTTATCTATATGAGCCTGGAAGATAAATATTAAATTGGTTTTTCTCTGTTATAAGTTCAAGATGGTCATAGGGTGGGACTTGATGTTGACAGTCACAATCACATTTACAATGCATTTAGAATAGAAATGTGGAACATACTTTTCTTACATTTTATGTTTGTGTGGGGGTGTGTGTGTGTGTATGTAAGTGGTTTGGATTTTAAATGTAGCTGTAAAAATTTTCAGTAATATCGTTACAACATCTGCAGAGTGGCAGTTTATAGTAATGTCTAGCACTGGGGCATCATGCCACAAACATGTAGAATGATCTCCCACCCAGCTACATTATCCTGACACCAGGCCAACCAGTCCTAACACTAACCTGAGGTCTTAACAAGGCAGCTGTTAGTACCATTTTTATTAGTCTTTGGAATGACTTGGCACTGTTCAAACTAGTGACCTGCTGCATCAAAGGTGGATGCTCTAACTATCAGGCCACCAGAGCAGTCATACATTTTATGAAAATTATTTATCTAAACTAAAGGACAATCATTCTTTCTTGATACAAATTGGATTTTCAGTTTCTCCAACCACCCTGGGGTGACTTCTCCAGATATGTTGGGCGAGTTCTCCATGGGGCAATTTTACAAAAGGCAATTTCTCCATCGGGCGAGTTCTCCATGTGCTTCATCTAAAGTTCTACTAAACATTCCTAGGCCTAGCAAAGCCACACAAATTCTGACTAAGTCTCAAAAAGTCTAACCGAGTCATGTCAAGTCAACAATCAAAACACTCCAACATATTTATATTGTAAGTGATATTGATGAATAAAAGTCAGACCAAATCAATTTGAAATGAGTATTTTCATTTTAAAACAATTTGATAGAACATGTATAAAAGTAACATATCTTTGTTTTTCTCGTCAAGTTCCAAACATATGTTGACAACCATTCACTTAAATGGTTTCTCTTCACTATGAATCCTCATGTGCCATTTTAAATTTCCACTCTGAATAAACATTTTGTCACACACTTCACACTTGAATGGTTTATCTCTAGTATGAATTCTCATGCGCAATTGTAAAAACCCACTCTGATTAAAGATTTTATTATATGCTTCAGACTTGAATGGTTTATCTCCAGTATGAAAACTCATGTGCATTTTTAAAGCTCCACTATGGTTAAACATTTTATCACACTTCACACTTGAATGGTTTTTCTCCAGTATGATTACTCCTGTGCACTTTTAAAACTCCAGTTATGATTAAACATTTTATCACACAATTCACAATTGAATGGTTTTTCTCTGGTACGTATCATCTTGTGCCGCTGTAAAACTCCACTCTGCTTAAACATTTTATCACACACTTCACACTTGAATGTTTTCCAATATGATTAATCATGTGACTTTTTAAATGTCCACTCTGATTAAACATTTTAACACACATTTCACACTTGAATGGTTTATCTCCAGCATGAATCCTCATGTGTTGCTCTAAATGTCTACTCTGGTTAAACATTTTATCACACACTTCACACTTGAATGGTTTTTCTCCAAAATGATTACTCATGTGAATTTTTAAATGTCCACTCTGATTAAACATTTTATCACACATTTCACACTTGAATGATTTTTCTCTAGTATGAATCCTCATGTGTGATTTTAAAGATCCACTCTGATTAAACATTTTATCACACACTTCACACTTTATTGGTTTTTCCCCAGTATGAATTCTGATGTGCAATTTTAAAGATCCACTTTCATTGAATACTTTATCACACACTTCACACTTAAATGGTTTTTCTCCAGTATGAATCCTCATGTGCAATTTTATAGGTTCACTTTGATTAAACATTTTATCACACACTTCACACTTGAAAGTTTTTTCTCCAGAGTGAATAATCATGTGCACTTTTAAAGCTCCACGATGATTAAACATTTTATCACATGCTTCCCACTTCTATGGTTTTTCACCAGTATGAATACTCATGTGAGTTTTTAAATGTCCACTCTGAGTAAACATTTTATCACACACTTCACACTTGAATGTTTTTTCTCCAGTATGAATCCTCATGTGCAATTTTAAAGATCTATGATAATTAAACATTTTATCACACACTTCACACTTGAATGGTTTTTCTCCAAAATGACTACTCATATGAGTTTTTAAATGTCCACTGTGAGTAAACATTTTATCACACACTTCACACTTAAATGGTTTTTCTCCAGTATGAATCCTCATGTGTGATTTTAAAGATCCACTTTGATTAAACATTTTATCACACACTTCACACTTGAAAGTTTTTTCTCCAGTGTGAATATTCATGTGCACTTTTAAAGCTCCACGATGATTAAACATTTTATCACACACTTCACACTTGAATGGTTTTTCACCAGTATGATTACTCATGTGCAATTTTAAAGATCCACGAGAATTCAACATTTTATCGCACACTTCACACTTAAATGGTTTTTCTCCAGTATGAATCCACATGTGCAATTTTAAAGATCCATGACGAGGAAACATTTTATCACACACTTCGCACTTGAATGGTTTTTCACCAGTATGATTACTCATGTGAGTTTTTAAATGTCCACTCTGATTAAACATTTTATCACATACTTCACACTTAAATGGTTTTTCTCCAGTATGAATCCTCATGTGCGATTTTAAAGATCCACGATAATTAAACATTTTATCACACGCTTCACATTTGAATGGCTTTTCTCCAATATGATTACTCATGTGAGTTTTTAAATGTCCACTGTGAGTAAACATTTTATCACACACTTCACACTTAAATGGTTTTTCTCCAGTATGAATCCTCATGTGCAATTTTAAAGATCCACGACGAGGAAACATTTTATCACACACTTCACACTTGAATGGTTTTTCACCAGTATGATTGCTCATGTGAGCTTTTAAATGTCCACTCTGATTAAACATTTTATAACACACTTCACACTTGTATGGTTTTTCACCTGTATGAGTACTCATATGAGTTTTTAAATTTGCACTCTGATTAAACATTTTATCACACACTTCACACTTAAATGGTTTTTCTCCAGTATGAATGCTCATGTGCAATTTTAAATATGCACTCTGATTAAACATTTTATCACACACTTCACACTTGAATGGTTTTTCACCAGTATGATTGCTCATGTGAGTTTTTAAATGTCCACTCTGATTAAACATTTTATCACACACTTCACACTTAAATGGTTTTTCTCCAGTATGAATTCTCATGTGCAATTTTAAAGATCTACGAGAATTAAGCATTTTATCACACACTTCACACTTGAATGGTTTTTCTCCAGTATGATTACTCATGTGAGTTTTGAAATCTCCACTCTGATTAAACATTTTATCACACACTTCACACTTAAATGGTTTTTCTCCAGTATGAATCCTCATGTGCAATTTTAAAGAGCCACTTTGAGTAAACATTTTATCACACACTTCACACTTAAATGGTTTGTCTCCAGTATGAATCCTCATGTGCAATTTTAAATATGCACGACGAGGAAACATTTTATCACACACTTCACACTTGAATGGTTTTTCTCCAGTATGAATCCTCATGTGTGATTTTAAAGATCCGCTGATATTAAACATTTTATTACACACTTCACACTTGAATGGTTTTTGTTCAGTATGAATACTCATACGAGCTTTTAAAATTCCACTCTGATTAAACATTTTATCACACATTCCACGCTTTTATGGTTTATCTCCAGTTTGCATGTTCACGTTTAGTTTCAAATCTCCATTCTAATTAAACATTCTGTTTCACACTTATATGATTTTTCACCAGTATGCTTTCTCATGTGCCTTTTTAAATGTTCACTATCATTAAATTCTGTATAGCACACTTCACAGTTATATGGTTTTTCTCCAGTATGCACCACCTTTAAATTTCCACTCTGACTCAACTTTTCATCAAATACGACACACATAAATGGTTTTTCACCACAGGCACTTGATTCCGGGGTAAACTATGTGTACAGTCACCAATTAACACAAGGTAACTAACTCTCGCCGGTCACAATCTGACCCCTCGATGACTCCGATATAATTTTCCGATACTATCTGTGCATTCAGTTACATATAACGTACACCAATATAACGAAGACACTCCACACCTTACATCCATTGCCAGTTAATAAACCTTACTGATTCTGAAAGGCCAATTTTGCGAAAAGTTTATCCGTTGCTTCGCGTCTTCCACATTCTTGTGAACGTTCCAATAATCAACTTCCGGTCAACTTCGGAGTGAATGCGATTTGATCATGATTGCTTCAGTGATTGGTTCTTTCGTTGAATGAATCTTTTCAAACAATGCTTTCAATCGCTAAATCTCGGCTTAACCCGGCAAATATGCAATCGGAATATCCACTGTATTTTCCGTCAAGTCGTTTCGCTGTTCGGATCGTTACATGTGCTCAAGACTGACATTTGCCGGGAAAATATTTAACAAATATCTTGACATATTAATTACATTTAATTTTTTCTTGGGCGCTTTCAGAATAGCTATAAAGGTGATCTCTGGTTGTGCTTGAGGAAAGATTTTTTTAAAAAACTGTATACTTATTTAATCAATAGTTAAGTAATTACCCTGATTTCAACTGACATGTTATCTACCAAATGTTGAAGAATTCTTTGTGAACATTTCACTTTATGTTAAATTCTATCAATCTTATATAGGATTTACACTGTCAAGAAAACAAAAGGATTTACTTGGTTAGTTCTTGTGTAATTATTTGTCATAATTTGCATACCCAAACACAAAACTGAATCTCGTATAGGATTTACAGTCCAGAAAACTCACTGATTAACTTACTTAGTTTTTGTGTAGTTATTTGTCACTAATTTGCATACCCAAACACAAAATTGAATCTCGTATATGATTTACACTGTCAAGTAAACAAAAGGATTAACTTGGTTAATTCTTGTGAAAATTATATGTCACTAGTTTACGTATCCATACACAAAATTGTATTCAAAATGTATACATGCTGTGACCTGTATAGCTCACTGCATTTAACCAACCATGTGAGGTAGGTGATTGGATTTGGTTATGTAACAATTTACACTTTGTACATGAAAGCTATTTTAGTTTCGTAAACTTCACTTGTTTAAGCACTGTATGTTGTGTTTGAATGTAAAATGAATAAAGCACAATTATTTGCTGTTGAAAATGCTGTAGAGGGCCACAATATCATTTTGTTAGGCCAAAGTGGGACAGGCAAAAGTTTTGTGGTTAAGGAAATACAAATGAAATTGTCTGCAGCAGGTAAAAATGTCAGAGAACAAATAAATCACTAAATAATTAACGAAAACAAGATATCTTCGTCGTCTGTAAATCAAACGTAGTAGTAAGGGAGATAATCGTTTAATTTGCTCTGCAGAGAGAGAGAGCAGCGTTATCTCGCTTCATTATATGTACAATTGCCTCAAACATTTATTATTCAGATTTTATTAATCAGAGAACCATTTAGCCCATCAAAATGAGAAAGTTCTAACAATTTTATGAATCACAGTGCCATTTAGCCCATCCGAATGAGAAAAATCAGTAAAAAAAAAATAATTATATTATTTCAGAATCAGATTATTTTTTTCCCTTGATTATATATCAAGAAATATTTACTCGGACGTTCTACGAGCGTATATATAGATTTATATTGAGTGATTCTTGTCTTAGATCCAAAATATGTCCTGTCTGGTCGGTGAGTTTAAAATTTATCCTTGATAATAGCGGATTATGTACACGTAGATAAACTGGATAATTGGCTCAGATACAATTAACCACCCAGGTGGCGCTTGAGGGCTAAATTAATATAATATATACTCTTGTTGAGCTTGAGTGGATTTTTCAAGATCTACCTGATAGCTACCATCAATTACGTCACATACTAAATTGACTGCGATCGTTGATGTTATATTAACAATACCAGGTGAGATATGGCGACCTCCACCGTATGGATCATTATTATATTTAAGAATGGTTGGTGTAGGTATCAATTTTTCCCATGAATCACATATTCTTTTAAAATGTTCACCAATAAAATCATTAACTGATTTCTTTAGCTCATCAGAGTTAAATCCCGGAATTATAAATGTTGGTAGCTGTTCTTCTGTAATTCCATAATGTTTAAGAAACACTGTTTTAAATAAACGTTTATAACTTACACTTTGAACTGGACTGTCTTCATTAACTATGTAAGTATTAAGAAATCTATCTGCCAGTGCGTTTAATGTTTTTTCTCTGTCAACGATAGCCTTATTTACATATTCTAAGTCTGATGCAACTTGATTCAAATGTTGTATTCTTTCAATTATTTGATTTTAAAAAATCATCGTCATAAAAAGTGTTGATGCTGGAAAATAAATTTCTTAGATCATTAAGCACACGTCCGTGTACAGATTTAATTGGTCTTGATTT
>JAECUM010094795.1:0-39676 GCA_016617855.1 Megalonaias nervosa | reverse complement strand
ATTCCTCCGTGTCTTCTTCTTGCCTTTTACATATTCATTCATAACAAACAAGATTCCATCAAGCTCGACAAGCTAACAAGAAATGAAAAACGTATTGTGATTCGTCTTCCTTTAATTAGCAAATATGTATACCTAGATATCAACCAAACATTCATCTGTATTTAATTAGCAAATATGTATACCTAGATATCAACCAAATATTCATCTGTATTAAGATAACTGCTTGTGTACAAATGAACGTTTACGTCACTGCACCAAATGACAAAATCACTGCATTTCGATGTCACTTACATGACATCACTTGTCAGCTACGTTTTTCGTATTGCTACAAACTCCTGCAGTGACTGTACATTAAAGGACGTGGTTGTGACTAATATCTCTTATAAATAATGGAAATCAAAACTGGCAATACAATTTTATTAATGACAATAAGAGTCTTGTGAATGAAAGTCAATAAAACATATAGAAGACCTTACGAAAGTTGAACCACTTTACAAACTATTGTTTGTGAAGTTGACTTTGCAGCTCCAAATGACATGATCATTACATGATGTCATGGATTTCACATTACTTGTAACCTAACTCTATGTAATTGACTATACGTAATTGATATGTCATGGATTTGACATTACCTGTAGCTTAACTGTATGTAGTCCCTATGATCAAAGAGACTGTATGTAAAATGATGTGCTTGTGACTTCTGTCTCATACACAGTAGCTGTGATTTTGTATCTCTTATTAATAGTAGTAGTTACTTATGTCTCTTATTTGTGTTTGTGACATTTATCTTTTATTAATGGCAGTTGTGACTTCTGTCTCATCTTCATAGTGTTTGTGACTTCTGTTTCTTGTTAATAGTAGTTATAACATCCCTCTCTATAGTACGTAGTTGTTGTGACTTCTGTCCCTTCTAAATGATGGAGAAAAAAATCATACTAGTATGCAATTTTAATAATGGCAATACGTCCTGCCAATGAAGGTGATAAGGGCAATAAAAAGCATACATGATATTTGAGAAATTACCAAACTAACAATAATTAAATATGTTGTGTTTTGGATTAGTTTGATTCTTAGATAAGAAATATAGTCATTTTTCACAAATGTAAATACTCCTCCATTTCATACGTCATCATCCTTGACATGCTGACACTCATAGCATAACATCATGCAAGAAGCAGACTTTGACTCATATATTACATGCCATTTATAATGCTTAATATATTTATATTCAGCCACTAGCAGGGTATACATAACTTTGGACAACACTAACTGATCAAACTGGCCTTGAATTTGTAATTCTGCAAGCAAAGTCTATAAAAGACAGTCCATTTATAAAAATTAGTGGTCGTACACAAGTTTTCTTTATATAGGTTGCCTTGACCTTTCTAGCCCAAAGACTACGGCTCATATTCTTCTTATAACAGCAAGCAATTTTCAGAGTTTGGTGTGAACATGTGTTGTTTAAGTGAAAACACTTTGCCCCTATTTTTGGCATAGTGACTGTTACCTTTAAAACCCAAAATAAATATTTTCCATGCTCCCACCAAGTGCAATATATTTGCATAGGTTGTTTATGATATCGAATATAAAGCAATGTGCAGAAATATTGTTTTCTGTCATGATTAAGTCACTGTGACCTAGACATTCATATAATTAACCCAAAACTAAGCATGTTTCTTCCTTATCCTAAGTGCAAGCCTTCAATAAAATTTAGGATACGCAGGTTTGTAAACCTGGAAGACCATGTTCTGTGTGTAACTGTGGTCCTTCAAGCTTATGAACAGGTCTCTAGTTTTATTAAATCTTTCTACATGTGTCCTCATATTGTGATTTGACATGATTTTTCCAATGATACTTCAGACAATGTTAGATATTACGTGATTGTGTATTTTAATCCATGAATATGCCCGGTGAATTAACTGTCCTAATTGCATTAATAGCAAGTACGCAATGGGAAATATATTCAAAACTCTAAACCTTAGAAAGGTATTTTGATACGTTTAATGAATGTGAGCTTGGACCCTAACTCTTATGTGTGTTTGAGTCGCATATTTTGGGTATTACCAACAGTGGTCGAGGCTGATCTCTATTGTTTGAGTGGCATATTGTAGGTATTACCAACAGTGGTCTTGTCAGCGTGAACAACATTATTATTTTGTGGTAAATCTTTGATCTTGATTTATTGTGTAACCAATGGCAACAATTCATTGTTAGTTGAGGTAATTAACTGGTAAGTGTTAAATCAATTATCATGTTGATACTTGTGAGACAGTTATTACATTTGCAGAGAGAACATTTTCGGATGAATTGGAGTCCTCTCAAAAGCAACAAGTGGCACAAGAACAGATGCATGCTCACGTAGATAAAGAAAAAGATATAGCCCAAACAGGAAAGTTTTTATTAAAATTAATGATAGAAATTGAACTTTGTTTGAAGGGATCTCACTGAGATTGTTGTTGGTTTGGGGTTTAATAGCATTTCTAAGCACAAAAGAGGCTATTCATGGCAGCCAGTATAACTGGTGGAGGAAGAACGTGAAAAAACCAAAGTCAGAACCTACGTCTCTGGGGAAGCTCCTGGGCGTTTTATCTCATACCCACTTTGGCTGAGCCCGAGATATGAACGGATTTGGGCTGAGGTGAGATGGCAGTGATCAGTAAAGGCGACTGCTGTACATCACCCGGCTACCTGAGGCCACTCTTAAACAAGTAAAACTAGGAATACATAAAAATGTTGCTATGCTGAAATCTTTCTTTTGAGAATCTTTTCAAGGGTGTACAACATACAATTTAGCATTAAAATATCAAGAAAAGGAAATTTAATCGATCAGCGCAGGATAGTCATATTTGCACCGTATAAACAGGGGTGTTTTGTCCAAAACGAACCAAATTGGTGACCACATTTATTCAATTAGTTTCAATAGATATAATATATATTTTATACAGCATTAATTTTAGGAATGTAGTAAAGGTTCAATATAATAGTGCCACCATCAAAATTTAAAGTTTGCATTGAAATGGGTGTATAAAAATTAGAAGGTTTTAAATTTGAATATTAATACTTATTGATAAGATCGATGTACACCTCTACAGAATATATATCAATATGAGAATATGGTATTTTTAAATAAGGTTTTATATCTTAATGACAGTGTAACTGTTGAAATGAATATTCTGCTAGCAAGGGAAGGCACTTTAAAAGCGGTTGATTTGGAGAGTCTCTAAGAAGAAAAGACAATTCATCCTAGTTACCTTATTGCATGTTGTAATACCAACTGTCTTGTTCGCTTTTTTAATTTGGCTGCAGTACTGAGGAGGAAAAATCATAAATCCTTAGACAAAATATCAAAGATATAGCTTACATAATGAATTCATCTTAAGTTTTAAATATGGAACCCTAGTATCCAATATGTTTCTGCTTGCCTGTTTTAACCAGAGAAGATACCATTAGACCCATCAAATATCTACACACACACACACGCACGCACTCACGCACGCACACACACACACACACACACACACACACACACACACACACACACACACGCTTGCATTCATACACTTGTGAGGACCTTGACATATGATTACATTTCGAGGACCATAAGAAGGAATGAAAGTATAGGTTAGAAACTTGAAAGTAAGCTTAACTGCATTCCAGACCACATCTGTATCACTTCCTTTTTGCCATATAGTTCGTTAAACTTTATGAGGACTACTCTTACTGTGCCATCTTTGTGAGGACGTAATTGTGAGGACTAATTACACACAATCAAATACTACCATCAACCTCAGAACCTGAATATTTTTTTTCTCTTATTGCGCCTGTTCTGCAAAAACATAAGAAGATATTTATTTAAAAGCTCAAGAACTAATTTCTCTGCAATCAAAACTATAGACAGACAGATACATGCGCTTCAATGTTCAGATTTGTTAAAAATATCAGTTTAAGTTATTTTGTCGAAAACAACACCGCAGGCACTGTTTTGCAACTTCGTGACCTCTTTTAGTGATACAATCAAAAATTGCCATCAACTTGTCAAATGAGAAATATCATTATAACAAAAATATGCATCAAATCTAGACAGTGCACAAATAAAACGTAACAATATCAAACATATATAAATTGTCAATTCATCTATTAAAATAAAAAGTACGATTTTTAAAAATTTAGGTTGACACCAAAGCAACATAAATGTTTGCTCATGGCAAATTCACTAAAACTGAAGTTGCCTTTGGGATATCTGCGCTTGACCCAATATATGGCAATATATCTCAACTAAAGTTTAAATATTAGGCAGAATAAGACAGGAAGTTAGGTAAATTGCGTTACATTCGTTTTACAGTTAATATTTTATTCCCCTTTTTTCTTTGTTTATGCCTTAAAACCATAAGCCCATAATTAAAGTTATCAAAAACGTGTGTAAATAGTAAATGCAGATAAATATGTACGCGAGAAAAGGAAGGGTTAGAATGCAGAAAGATGCATGTGTATATACTTAGATAAATATAGTATGGCTTTGAAATAGCTAGAATTAAGAAAGAGAGTATAGAAGGAAGGGGTGGGGGTAGGTACAGTATGTTGAACTGAAACATTAAATATTATTCTTCGAAATGGTTCATTTGATTTGCTTTTGGAAACGTTAAGTTCACTTTTCTACCCCTGGATATGCTATCAGATCAATATGTACAGTAATGAAAGCTAGACTTTATGGAATAATATTTTTCTTCTTAAAATAAATGATTTGAGAATGCTGACTTATCCATTTGCTAAACAATAATCATCTAGCCACATTGAAGTCGGGGACATGCATTTAAACTACCTCTGAGTAGCTAACTTTTGAAATGGAGTTTAGAATACTTATTTTTATTTGCTAACGTCTTTTTCAAACAATAAACAGTTATTAGCCTTCTGTAATTTTCAAGTAAACAGTCAGACTATAGATGATAAACACCGATTTGGTTGCTAGTATTTAGGTTGATTGATTACGCAGTTAAAGAAATAGAAATGGCTATAATCATTATGGATAAGTACTTTATTAAGCATGCCTGTAAAATAAATCTCACACGAGTTACAGTATTAAGATATACGCGTATTATCTAATTATCTTCCTCGCTACGTGTCGTAAGAGGCGACTAAGTAGAGGCAACCCGTTTGCCGTGGGTTGCGACCCGTGTCGGAGGAGGAAAGGATCCTGGTAGTTGAGCAGAGGCTTTCCAATGCAACACACTACTTTGGCCTCTACTTCTTCTAGACGGGTGGTCGGGATGGGCCTGGTCTCGGCAAATCGGCTGGTCACGCCGAGCCCTAGGAGGTCTTTATTTACTCGCTTACTTCCTTTATCTTTCTTCTTGTATCTCTCTTGATACTACCGTTGCCCATACATTCTATCCCTTTAACTTTCCCTTTCCTATGTCTTAGAAGACTTCCTAGAAGGCGGTGGCTTAACGGGTCAATCGGGAGGTAATTTTACCGACTGAGTATAACACCTGTGTATCCCTGGCACTTGAAAAGTGTCCCCTTGTTGGGCTCCATGGTGGGTGGGGAGCACGGGTGTTGAAGTCTTTCAAAAACAAAAATGGAAAATTCAAAAAAAAAATCAAAACAAAAGGTCGAAACCAATATCTGACTCGGAGGAAGAACCATGCGGCGTGGAGTCATTCCCACGCTTCATGGTTATACAATCAAATGATGACACAAAACCGATTAGTGCACTCTCTCCCTTTATAATTGAAAAAACAATAACGGGAATGATCGGTTCACCAAAAAGCGTCAAAAAGCTGAAAACGGGATGCCTGCTTGTGGAATGTGAACGACGTAGTCAAGTGCAAAACATCAAGAAAATAAAAACATTCTTCGATATTCCAGTCTCATCGTTTCCTCACACAACACTCAATACATCCAAAGGCGTCATTCGTTGTCGAGACTTGGCTGAAGTCAGCGACACAGATATCATTGAAGGGATGAAAAATCAAGGTGTCACTGCATTTCATAGAATACGTATCAAACGTACCAACAACCTGCAGGACACCAACACCATTATAATCACCTTCAATAAACCAATAGTACCCAGAGTGGTCAAAGTTGGCTTTCTACAAGTGAAAGCCAATTACAATGATATTCTCCTGCTTTTAAACGAATATGATCCTGCAATACTATGCCTTCAGGAAACCTTTTTAAAAGATACGGACAACATCACACTTAAAAACTACTCCGTTTTTAACACCTACTTACAGAACGTTGACAGGGCCTCAGGAGGGGTTTCTATTGCTGTGAACAATAGAGCCCCACATAGCGTCATCCCTTTAAACACAAATTTGCAAGCCATTGCTGTGAGTGTCACTCTACATCGAGTGATTACATTTTGTTCTATTTACATACCACCAAACACCAACTTATTACCAAACGAATTAGACGCGCTTGTTCAACAACTTCCTGCACCATTTGCTTTACTCGGCGATTTTAATGCCCATAATATTCTATAGGGATCAAATTACATAAGCGACAGGGGCAAAAAGGTCGAGGATTTTATTACTAGACACGACTTGTGTCTATTTAATACCAAATCTCCGACGTACTTGCACCCAGGAACTGGTACATACACATGTATCGACTTGACAATTTGTTCTCCTTCACTGCTTTTGGATTATAATTGGAAGGTCGCTGATGACCTTCACAGCAGTGATCACTTTCCAATTTCTCTTAAGAACACCAGCGTTAAAATTGATGACACGATTCCACAGTGGAATTTAAAGAAATCTGACTGGACTAAGTTTGAAACACTTTGTACAGCTAGACTTAACAGGAATACCGTCCTAAACGATATTGATCCTATTCGACAATTTACATCCGTCTTAATTGAGATTGCAGAAGAATCTATTCCTGAGTCCTCGCCAAATTGTAAAAGAACCCAAAAACCGTGGTTCACTAAAGAATGTAAAGAAGCCATTAGACAACGCCGAGAAGCACTGAAAAAATTTAATAATCGTCCAACGCCCTAAAACTTAACTCAGTACCGTATATTTCGGGCCAAAGCTCGCCGCACCATTAAAGAAAGTAAACGAGCATCATGGAAAAAATATGTTTCAACTTTAAAATCTCGTTCCTCAATAAAGAAAGTTTGGGACACGAAACGCAAAATAAATGGAAAGGGAAAATACAATTCATTCCGACATGTGAAGATAAATAACAACAATTTCAATACCAAACATGAAATTTTTAATGTACTTGCTGATTGTTTCTCAAAAAATTCCTATTCGTCTAATTATTCAGAAGCTTTCCGAAGATTAAAAGCTCAAAAAGAAAAAACACGGTTGAAATTCACATCGAATAATTCAAAGAGTTATAACCAACCGTTTTCATTGTCGGAGCTTATGAAATCTTTGATTAAGGCCCATGATACATCCGCTAAGCCTGACGATATACATTACCAGTTTTTGAAACACCTTCCAGAACCATCCTTAACAGTTCTTCTGGAAATCTTCAATGATTTATGGATTACTGGTAATGTACCAAAAATTTGGAAAGAAGCAACAGTAATACGAATCCCCAAACCAGGTAAAGATAGCTCAGATCCTACCAACTATAGACCTATATCATTAACTCGATCCGTTTGCAAAACAATGGAACGAATGATCAATTCTCGGCTTGTATGGTATTTGGAAACCAACAATTTAATATCTCCTTTCCAAAGTGGCTTTCGTTATGGTCGTAGTACCAATGATCATTTGGTTAGACTGGAAACATTTATTAGCGACGCGTTCATCAAGAAAGAACACTTAGTAGCGGTTTTCTTTGATTTGGAAAAGGCCTATGACACAACGTGGATATACGGAATACTAAATGACCTACACGATCTGTGTTTAAAAGGCCGACTGCCCTAGTTCATATCAAACTTCCTCTCAGACAGGGAATTCAAGGTACGAGTGGGCTCCACCCTCTCTGATATGCACGATCAAGAGATGGGTGTGCCCCAGGGCAGTATTTTATCGGTGGCGCTTTTCAACATAAAAATTAATAGCATCACCAAGTGTCTGACTCCCGGTGTGGATTGCTCCCTATATGTTGATGACTTTTTAATATGTTACCGATCCAAGCACATGCATAGAATTGAAAGACAATTACAGCAAAATATCAACAAAATTCAAAATTGGGCCAATACTAACGGTTTCAAATTCTCGAAATCAAAAACTGTATGTATGCATTTCTGTCAGTTACGAAAACATCATGATGGACCTAAACTCACGCTGGACGGAACACCTATTCCAGTTGTTGAGGAAGCAAAATTCTTAGGTATTATCTTCGACAGAAAACTGACTTTTATTCCACACCTGAAGAATTTGAAAGCTAAATGCTTGAAGTCTCTACATTTACTTAAAGTAGTAGCGCACACTGACTGGGGTGCTGATAGGAAAGTCATGCTCAGTTTATACAGAACATTTATTCGCTCGAAACTAGACTATGGTTGCGTTGTCTATGGTTCAGCTAGGAAGTCCTATTTGAAGATTCTTGACCCAATTCATCATCAGGGAATAAGACTTGCTCTGGGAGCATTTAAGACATCCCCGTGTGAAAGCCTACTCGTTGAAGCGAACGAACCCCCTTTATCACAACGTAGAGAAATGCTTTCCGCACAGTATGCTCTCAAATTAAGATCAAACCCTCTGAACCGTGCTTTTTGGGCTGTTTTTGAACCCAAATATTAAACCTTATATGACAATAAACCAAACGTCATACCTACCTTTGGCATTAGAATATTACCATGCCTTGACAGTACCAACATTGATCTTTCAAAAATTCAGAAAACGTCCGTCTCCAAAACACCTCCCTGGTTACTTCAACAACCAAAAGTACTTTTCACGTTACACGATGGAAAAATATCGGAGACAAACCCTTCTATCTTCCACTCCTGTTACCATGAACTCCTCACCCAATTTGAAAATTATACAAGAATATACTGATGGATCAAAAGATGAGGAAAGGGCTGCTGCAGCCTTCGTTAGTGGAAAACACACAACAAAAGTTCGCTTGCCAAATGGTACATCAATTTTCTCAGCCGAAATCAGAGCAATAGACCTTGCATTGCAATATATTGAAAGCAAACATATTTTAAACAGCATCATTTTCTCCGATTCACTATCAGTACTTCAGTCACTACATAATAGAAAACTGGAGAATCCATTATTAGCCAATATTCTCCTTAAACATACTGAGCTGTGTACTTCCCACAATATAGTATACTGTTTTCTCCGATTCACTGTCGGTGTTTCGGTCGCTGCGTGGTGGAAGACTGGGGAGTCCGTTGTTGGCCAGTGTTCTCCTCAGGCATGCTGGGCTGGGTGCTTCCCACAGTGTGGTGTACTGTTGGCTACCAGCCATGTTGGGATTGAGGTAGTGACAGGGCGGACCGCGCTGCTGGAGTGGCCCTGTCGCTGGAACCATTTGATTTTGGAGCACAGTGTGCTGGTTTTGGGCGTGGTGTCGGGGAGTGTTTGCGTCGGAGATGGCGGGCATCATGGAATGATGCCGTGGGTGGCGGACTTCATGCTATCAAGCCAACCCTGGGGGAGCGGACTCCTTCCTACGGAGCCGTCCGAGGGGGAGGAGGTGGTCGTTGCGGGAGTTCGAATTGGTCATACTTATTTGGCCCACTCCTGCATGCTGGGGGTGGGGTGGGGTGGAGGCCCCACCAGAGTGCATATCTTGCAATGAACCATTCACCGTTAAGCACTTTATGTTGGAGTGTTTCGACCTCCAACCTTCGCGTAATCATTATTACAATGTGCATGACAGTAGGGAGCTCTTTGATACAGTTAGCATTTCTTATATTATAGACTTCCTGAAGGAAGTAAATATCTATCATAAGTTATAGCTTTTCTGCTATCACCTTGAACAGTTTTATGTGCTATATTTACCGTCGCTAGATTTTAATTACCTTTCATCTGTTTTCGTTGTCATACATCATTTGCACTCCCCGTTGATCAGGAAACTTTATTTATTTATCACCGTTACCATTTTATCGTTTTACCTTCAACTGTTTGGTTTTGTATCGCTGGTCGATACGAAACCTTTTACCACTTTTAAATGATGAAAGATATAACCTTTTGTATGGCGCTAAATAGCCTCATAGTACTGGTGCGGCGTAAAATTCCAACTAACCAACCAACCAACTGATTTTAAACGTCGTATCAAAGAATGTTTACGTTAGAAATGGCAGGCATCACGGAATGATGCCGTGAATAACAAACTTCATGCCATCAAGCCAACCCTAGGAGAATGGACTCATTCCTACAGAGCCGTCAGTAGGGAGGAGGTAGTCATTGCAAGAATTCCAATTGGTCATACTTTTTTAACCCACTCCTACATACTAAAAGGAGGAGACCCACCAGAGTGCATATCTTGCAATGAACCATTTACCGTTGAGCACTTTATGTTGGAGTGTTTCGACCTCCAACCTACGCGTAATCATTATTACAATGTGCATGACATTAGGGAGCTCTTTGATACAGTTAGCATTTCTTATATTATAGACTTCCTGAAGGAAGTAAATATGCATCATAAGCTATAGCTTTTATCCTATCACCTTGAACAGTTTTATGTGCTATATATAGCGTCGTTAGATTTTAATTACCTTTCATCTGTTTTCGTTGTCATACATCATTTGCACTCCCCGTTGATCGGGAAACTTTATTTATTTATCACCGTTACCACTTTATCATTTTACCTTCAACTGTTTGGTTTCGTATCGCTGGTCGATACGAAACCTTTTACCACTTTTAAATGATGAAAGATATAACCTTTTGTATGGCGCTAAATAGCCTCATAGTGCTGGTGCACCGTAAAAATCCAACTAACCAACCAACCAACCATTCAACACCCCATACACATACACACACAATCCAAAACGTCCTGTATTAGCTTAAAGTATAAGAGCAGAAGATGAAATCTCACAAACATACACTTACACACCACCTATACTATCTAACACCCTATACATACACTGTCGAAAGCTCCTTGGTGTTAGCACATCAAGTAAACGAAGGAGATGAAATGTGACACACATACTATTCAGCACACCATCTATTCAACCCAATACCCATGCACACAATCCAAAACTCCTTGTGTAGTCTCTTAAACCCGACACCTACTTTCAAAAGGTAGTTGTAATGTGTAAACGAAGAAGATAATATCCAAACATATGTATGTTATCCAACAACCCATACACAGTCTAAACAAGCCTTGTGTAGTGTTTAAATTCGCACACAAACAATAGGGTATTGTGTAGAAGAAGGAGAAGAAATCTCACAAGCATACTATCCATCACACCAACGATACCATCCAACACACCATTCACACAATCCAAAACATTTTGTGTTAGCATACAGTTGAAACAAGGATATGAAATCTCACAAATATATATCCACCACACCAGCTATACCATCTAAGACGCCAAACAAACAATCCATATCGCCTTATGTAGTCTCCACACACCAACTATTGGATCAAACTGGGAATGTTTTGAAATAAACTATATGTAATGCAAGAAACATACTGTTCATCACATCACCTCTACCATCCAATACACCATCCACACTATCCAAAACGCTTTGTGCTAGCGAGTGTTAAAACATACTATCACACACCATCTACACCATCCAACACCCCATGCACACTATCCATCACCTCTATTGTTAGCGAAGAGTTTAAAAGAAGGAGAGGAAATCTCACAAACATACTATCCATCACACCATCTTTATGATCCAACAATACAAACACACACTCCAAAAACGCCCTGTGTAGTTTCCAAGACAAAGAGTCACTTACTTTTCTTTGGTGTACTACATTTTGAAAATCACAATGACATTTCACAACATATCATTAAAGTCCATTTTATTCCTCCTTCACTCTGTCTCTCCATTTGAATTTCTTCAGCGACACGGGTTCTTCCCCGTTGTCACTTTCTTCTCGCAATCTGGATTTCTAGGATTTCTTGACGGGGAGGGGTTCCTTATCTTCTGAAGACGTCTACTCTTCCTCATCTTGCTTATTTTGTTTGCTCTCTTTTTTCTTAGAGCACTCTGTACACCAGTGTCCTTTCTTCTGACAAAGATAATATGTTTCTTTACCATTGTCTCTCTTTTCTCCTATCGTTCCTTTGTTTTGACGTTGTGGGCATTCTGGGGCCCAACATTCTTTTTCCTGATAGATATACCAAGTATCATGGATTTTATTTCGAGAGGAAGAGTAGTCCGTCGTCTTCTCTGAAGGAAAATATCGAACAACTCTTTCTAAATTTTTGTTGGCAACAGCTGTCTGGTGTGCTAAATCCCTAATCAGAAGGGTCAGATGTGTTGACTCTTCCGTCTTGATCGTTTGAGAGTTTAATGAATATTCTGACTCTAAGACACTCGCCCTTTATACCGGAAACCACCGCATGTAAAAACCGAGTCAAACTAAATTTTGCTATCAAATGACCAAGCGGAGCTAGCACGTTTTTGCCATGTGCACAGCTTAAGTATGGCCAAGCTGTATACTCGGTATCCCATATTACACCGATCAATTAAGCACCAAACTAAGGGAATGAACAGATCCTTTACAATTCATAAGATGTTCAAGGTCTTATTTTAAAATATCCAGTGTAGCCCGTGAGCAATCCCTGGGAAATTATTGTTCTTTATATATATATATATATATATATATATATATATATATATATATATATATATATATATATATATATATATCCCTATAACAATACGAAACCGTAGAGCGCCACCTTAAAACAAGTCTGAAAATGTGTGCAATTCTATTTCTTACTTTCATATGATTATGTGTGAAGTTCTCAAGAAAAAGGTACATTAACAATGGTGCTATGCATGAAAATAAACTTATTATCCATATAGTGCTCTTGCTTACACAATATGTTTTGTGGCAATATTGTGTGCGGAATGACCTTAATGATGGAGGAAATTATATGTCTTAGAAAGCAAGAAGGAGGTAAACTTAAATTTGAAACTGTTGCGTTAAGTGAAAGAAATATACAGTGAAAATGTTTGTTTTCATTCATTTGTTGTGAAGTTAAGAAAATTTGAATTTTCCAATATTCTAGACTTAGAAGAATAAGCAAACATTTTAACCTTTGACCTCTGGCATCCATCAACCTCACCTATTCAGTCTCTTTTCATGCTGAAAAATTATTAATGAAAACTCGGGAATAATTGTGGCAAGTTTCATGATCCTGTCATTGAGTACAACATTGGTTACTATGTTAAGAAATTGCATAGTGCACTTTTCAAATAACTCCTTTTGCATCATAATGGGTGTGCTGTGTTGCTGTGGGACTTTGCAACTAATGGTGACTTTTCTCGAGGGAAGAAACCAAAAAAAAAAAAAAAGAATTATTCAGAAAGGACCGTTTCGATGCATGGTGATTTAACGTTTAAGCTATACGAAAACAAATTATATCATGCAGTAATACTACCTATGTGGTTTTCATAGGGCTGCTCTACGGATACTATGAACTTCTAAGAGAGTGACAGGTCTAATTAAAGCTTTCTGCATTTGCAACATGCACAATATATAGAATGTTGGCATACCAGTATGGTACTCTCTTGAACTGTTGTTGAAATATTTTTAGAATATTGTACTTGTGCAAGTTGTACATGATCTGAGCACACAGCTAAGCAAAATGACTATTCCCATGAGCTCGAAAAATCAGCCTGAAGTAGTCTAAAGTACCCTACTTTTAGCAGTTATTAAAATAGGATAAATAAATTTTACCAGGCTAGACAATTCCAGCTTCTGTAAGTGCAATAAATGAATCACCAAACATATCAACAGTAAGAAAAAAGTTTTTCGCTCTAGTTTCCACAATTTACTTCTGAAATGCAGAAAGTGGAAATGACCAAAGGGAGCCAGCACTTTTGATAGGAATATGTCTGAAGTAAGGCCGAGCTGTATACTCTACATCCCATATTACACCAACTGATCATGCACCAAATTAAGATAATAAAAAGATCCTCTAGCAGTACCTAAGATATAAAAGGTATTTCTCTTTACAATAATCAGTACAACAAGGGAGCAAACTCGGTGTAATTATTGTTCTTTAAAAATATATTCCTATAAAAATACGAAACCGCAGAGCGCCACCTTAAAACAAATCTGAAAATGTGTCCAATTCTATTTTTTATTTTCATATCATCATGTATGAACATCTCAACAAAACGGTACAATAACATTGATAGTATGCATGAAAATAAGCTAATTATGCATATTGTGCTCTTGCTTACATAAAGGTAATGACAAAGCAGACCGCGCTCCTAAAATGGCCCTATCACTAGAACCATCTGATTTTAATACACCGTATACTGATTTTAAACGTAGTATCAAAGACTGTTTACGTCAGAAATGGCAGGCATCATGGAATGATGCCGTGAATAACAAACTTCATGCCATCAAGCCAACCCTAGGAGAATGGACTCCTTCCTACAGAGCCGTCCGTAGGGAGGAGGTAGTCGTTGCAAGAATTCGAATCGGCCATACTTATTTAACCCACTCCTATATACTAAAAGGAGAAGACCAACCAGAGTGCATATCTTGCAATGAACCATTCACTGTTAAGCACTTTATGTTGGAGTGTTTCGACCTCCAACCTACGCGTAATCATTATTACAATGTGCATGACATTAAGGAGCTCTTTGATACAGTTAGCATTTCCTATATTATAGACTTCCTGAAGGAAGTAAATATTTATCATAAGTTATAGCTTTTATGCTATCACCTTAAACAGTTTTATGTTTATGTTTATCTTTGATACAGTTAGCATTTCTTATATTATAGACTTCCTGAAGGAAGTAAATATTTATCATAAGTTATAGCTTTTATGCTATCACCTTAAACAGTTTTATGGGCTATATATAGCGTCGTTAGATTTTAATTATCTTTCATCTGTTTTCGTTGTCATACATCATTTGCACTCCCCGTTGATCGGGAAACTTTATTTATCACCGTTACCATTTTATCGTTTTACCTTCAACTGTTTGGTTTCGTATCGCTGGTCGATACGTAATCTTGTGCCACTTTTAAATACTGAAGGATATAACCTTTTGCATGGCGCTAAATAGCCTCATAGTGCTGGTGCGCCGTAAACAAATTCAATAAATCAATCAACTCTTGCTTACACAATATTCCTTGTGGCAGTATTGTGTGCGCAATGACCTTAATTATGGGGAAATTAGGTGTCTTAGAACACATGAATGATGTCAGCTTAAATTTGAGACTGTTGCGTTAAGTGAAAAAAATACACAGTGAAAATGTTTTTTTCATTTACTTGTAGTGAAATTAGGAAATGATTTTCTCGTGTTAAAACAATTAAATCATTGACTTTTGACCTCCATTGGCTAAATTCGCTATAACTTGGCAGCTTTTAATAATTAACCTTTCCTGCATGGAGGAATGAATTTAATTTTAATTCGAGACCATTCGATACCGGTCCGACAGATATGCCGGGGTATGGTCAATAGCGGTAATTCATAAGAGTGTGAGGTGAACCAGGGGATAATTTTAGGAACGTGAGGCCATTTGAAACAGGTTTCCTAAAATGATATTATCCAGAATAGTTAGTAATAAAGGCGGAGTGCAGAGGATTATTCTCATTTCGATGGGAGTCATAAAGATTTTCGGCGGGTAAGAACGTAATGCTGATTGGCTATGTTAAAAGAAGGTGGGTTATGTTCCCAGACGGGGTTCAGGCTTTTAAAGTAATACCCTCGCGATATTAGGCACTGTATGCTTTTCTGCCGAAGAGAGATGTCTGAGGGACTACAAAGAAAATTAACAAGTAATTTCTCTCGTGAAACTAATTCTCTAAATGACAAGTAGTTCTGGAACTTTCAGAGACTCATACCCAGAGAAGAGAACCCCCTGCGTGTCCGGGGTTGTAGAATTGGCCCGCCGTGCCTCGCTACGTGTCGTAAGAGGCGACTAAGTAGAGGCAACCTGTTTGCCGTGGGGTGCGACCCGTGTCGGAGGAGAAAAGGATCCTGGTAGTTGAGCAGAGGCTTTCCGATGCAATACACTACTTTGGCCTCGACTTCTTCTAGACGGGTGGTCGGGATGGGCCCGGTCTCGACAAATTGGCTGGTCACGCCGAGCCCTAGGAGGTCTTTAGTTACTCGCACTCTTTCTTTATCTTTCTCCTTGTATCTCTCTTGATACCACCGTTGCCCCTACATTCTTTCCCTTTAACTTTCCCTTTTCCAAGTCTTAGATGACTTCCTAGAAGACGGTGGCTCAACGGGTCAATCGGGAGGTAATTTTACCGACTGAGTATGTCTTATGGGATGAATCATGAGGTGAATTTACCTACTGAGTATAACATCTGTGTATCCCTGGCACTTGAAAAGTGTCCCCTTGTTGGTCTCCTTGGTGGGCGGGGAGCACGGGTGCTTAATTTTAAATCCACCAACATGGATATTTAAAAAAAAATCAACTAAAACGTACGAAAACTGGATCTGACTCAGATGACAAACCATGTGGTGTGGAATCATTTCCACGCTTCATGGTTATACAATCTACAGACGACTCAAAACCGCTATCATCATTGTCTCCGTTTGTTTTTGAAAACACAATTACGGGTATAATTGGTACACCAAAAAGTGTAAAGAAGTTGAAATCGGGCTGCCTACTTGTTGAATGTGAGCGACGGGGTCAGACCGAGAATATTCGGAAAATGAAGACATTTTTCGATATTCCGGTGACTTCATTCGCTCACACAACACTCAACTCGTCCAAAGGCATGATTCGATGTCGGGACTTGGCCGGAGTAAGCGACAAAGATATCATCGAAGGGATGAAAAACGAAAAAGTTCTCAGAATAAGAACTAAACGTAATAACAATCTGCAGGACACCAACACATTCGTACTCACCTTCAACAAGCCAGCAGTACCTAGAGTGGTCAAGGTCGGCTTTTTGGAAGTGAAGGTTGAGATCGACATACCTAACCCCCTTCGATGCTATAAATGTCAGAAATATGGCCATCACGAAGAGCGTTGCTCAAAAAGCCAGATATGTGGCCGATGCGGAGACCATTCTCACCAGGAAGCTGAGTGTAGAGCAACTCCGCATTGTGTCAACTGTGGAAAAGAGCACCACGCCAATTCCAAGGATTGTGATACCTGGAAACAGGAGAAGGAAATACAGAAGGTTAAATACACATCCAACATTCCCTATCCAGAGGCCAGAAAGCTTGTACAGGCAAAAACATACCTACTGGCCCATCCTTCTCATCTGTAGTTAAAAACAACCCTAAAGCAACGAAGGACGCTCAAACACACACAGATCCACCCGAGTCAACACCTCGCTCTAACACTCCCCATTACCAAGCACAAAAAACCACCGCATCTACTCAAACAACTTTTAATAACTCCCCACCACCGAAGTCACCAAAGAGTAAAAATAGATCTCACGGAAAAAGGCAGCAAAAGGGGTCAGATGACCCCATCAAACTCTATAACAGGTTTGGGGACATTGAGAGCATGGATGCAGAAGATACTGCTCCGTGTCCTCAAAGTAGCTCCAAACATAACAAACAAATTCACCCCCGTACTTCCTCCAGAGAAATAATCATACAGACTGTCTCCGCGAAAAGTCTAACCTAGCTCCAAAATCTCCACTCTAATCTTATAATGAAGAATACCATCATACAATGGAACTGTCGAGGACTTAGATCCAATTACAATGAAATTCTTCTGCTTTTAAACGAATATGATCCTACACTAATATGCCTTCAGGAAACCTTTTTAAAAGATACGGACAACATCACACTTAAAAACTACTCCCTGTTTAACACCTACTTACAGAACGTTGACAGGGCCTCGGAGGGGTTTCTATTGCTGTGAACAATAGAGCCCCACATAGCGTCATCCCTTTAAACACAAATTTGCAAGCCATTGCTGTGAGTGTCACTCTACATCGAGTGATTACATTTTGTTCTATTTACATACCACCAAACACCAACTTATTACCAAATGAATTAGACACGCTTGTTCAACAACTTCCCGCGCCATTTGTCTTACTCGGTGATTTTAATGCGCATAACATTTTATGGGGATCAAATTACATAAGCGACAGGGGCAAAAAGGTTGAAGATTTTATTACTAGACACGACTTGTGTCTATCTAATACCAAGTCTCCGACGTACTTGCACCCAGGAACTGGTACATACACATGTATCGACTTGACAATTTGTTCTCCTTCACTACTTTTGGATTATAATTGGAAGGTCGCTGATGACCTTCACAGCAGTGATCACTTTCCAATCTCTCTTAAGAACACCAACGTTACAATTGATGACACGACTCCACAGTGGAATTTAAAGAGAGCTGACTGGGCCAAATTTGAAACACTTTGTACAGCTAGACTTAACAGGAATACTGTGCTAAACGGTAATGATCCTATTCGACAATTTACATCTGTCTTAACCGAGATTGCACAAGAATCCATTCCTAAGTCCTCGCCGAACTGTAAATGAACCCAAAAACCGTGGTTCACTAAAGATTGTAAAGAAGCCATTAGACAACGCCTGAAGCACTGAAAAAATTTAATAATCGTCCAACGCCGGAAAATTTAACTCAGTACCGTATTGTTCGGGCCAAAGCTCGCCGCATACTTAAAGAAAGTAAACGAGCATCATGAAAAAAATATGTTTCAACTTTAAACTCTCGTTCCTCAATAAACAAAGTTTGGGACACAATCCGCAAAATAAATGATAAGGGAAAATACAATTCTTTCCTACATCTGAAGCTAAATAATAATAATTTCAATACCAAACATGAAATAGCTGATGTACTTGCCGATTGTTTCTCCAAAAATTCCTCATCGTCTAATTATTCAGAAGCTTTCCGAAGATTGAAAGCTCAAAAAAAAAAAAAACACGGTTGAGATTCACATCGAATAATTCAGAGAGTTATAACCAACCGTTTTCATTGTCGGAGCTTATGGAATCTTTGAATAAGGCACATGATACATCTGCTGGGCCTGACGATATACATTACCAGTTTTTGAAACACCTTCCAGAACCATCCTTAACAGTTCTTCTGGAAATCTTCAATGATTTATGGATTACTGGTAATGTACCAAAAATTTGGAAAGAAGCAACAGTAATACCAATTCCCAAACCAGGCAAAGATAGCGCAGATCCTAGCAACTATAGACCTATATCATTAACTAGCTGCGTTTGCAAAACAATGGAACGAATGATCAATTCTCGGCTTGTATGGTATTTGGAAACCAACAATTTAATATCTCCTTTCCAAAGTGGCTTTCGTTATGGTCGTAGTACCAATGATAATCTGGTTCGACTGGAAACATTTATTCGCGACGCATTCATCAAGAAAGAACACTTAGTAGCGGGTTTCTTTCATTTGGAAAAGGCCTATGACACAACGTGGAAGTACGGAATGCTAAATGGCCTACACGATCTGGGTCTAAAAGGCCGACTGCGCTCGTTCATATCAAACTTCCTCTCAGACAGAGAATTCAAGGTACGAGTGGGGTCCACCCTCCATGATATGCACGATCAAGAGATGGGTGTGCCCCAGGGCAGCATTTTATCGGTGACGCTTTTCAACATAAAAATTAATAGCATCACCAAGTGTCTGACTTCCGGTGTGGATTGCTCCCTATATTTTGATGACTTTTTAAGATGTTACCGATCCAAGCACAAGCATGCAATTGAAAGACAATTACAGCAAAATATCAACAAGATTCAAAAATTGGGCCAATACTAACGGTTTCAAATTCTCGAAATCAAAAACTGTATGTATGCATTTCTGTCAGTTACGAAGACATCATGATGGACCTAAACTCACGCTGGACGGAACACCTATTCCAGTTGTTGAAGAAGCAAAATTTGTAGGTATTATCTTCGACAGAAAACTGACCTTTATTCCACACCTGAAGAATTTGAAAGCTAAATGTTTGAAGTCTCTAGATTTACTTAAAGTAGTTGCGCACACTGACTGTGGTGCTGATAGGAAAGCCATACTCAGTTTATACAGAACATTTATTCGCTCGAACCTAGACTATGGTTGCGTTGTCTATGGTTCACCTAGGAAGTCCTATTTCAAGATTCTTGACCCAATTCATCATCAGGGAATAAGACTTGATCTGGGAGCATTTAAGACATCCCCGTGTGAAAGCCTACTCGTTGAAGCAAACGAACCCCCATTATCACAACGTAGAGAAATGCTTTCCGCACAGTATGCTCTCAAATTAAGCTCAAACCCTCTGAACCCTGCTCTTTCGGCAGTTTTTTTAACCCAAATATAAAACCTTATTTGACAATAAACCAAACGTCATACCTCCCTTTGGCATTAGAATATTACCATGCCTTGACAGTACCAAAATTGAACTTTCAAAAATTCTGAAAACGACCGTCTCCAAAACACCTCCCTGGCTACTTCAACAACCAAAAGTACTTTTCACGTTACACGATGGAAAAAAATCGGAGACAAACCCTTCTATCTTCCACTCTTGTTACCATGAACTCCTCACCCAAATTGAAAATTATACAAGAATATATACTGATGGATCAAAAGATGAGGAAAAGGCTGCTGCAGCCTTCATTAGTGGAAAACACACAACAAAAGTTCTCTTGCCAAATGGTACATCAATTTTCTCAGCCGAAATCAGAGCAATAGACCTTGCATTGCAATATATTGAAAGCAAGCGTATTTTAAATAGCATCATTTTCTCCGATTCACTATCAGTACTTCAGTCACTACATAATAGAAAACTGGAGAATCCATTATTAGCCAATATTCTCCTTAAACATACTGAGCTGTGTACTTCCCACAATATAGTATACTGTTTTCTCCGATTCACTGTCGGTGTTTCGGTCGCTGCGTGGTGGAAGACTGGGGAGTCCGTTGTTGGCCAGTGTTCTCCTCAGGCATGCTGGGCTGGGTGCTTCCCACAGTGTGGTGTACTGTTGGCTACCAGCCATGTTGGGATTGAGGGTAGTGACAGGGCGGACCGCGCTGCTGGAGTGGCCCTGTCGCTGGAACCATTTGATTTTGGAGCACAGTGTGCTGGTTTTGGGCGTGGTGTCGGGGAGTGTTTGCGTCGGAGATGGCGGGCATCATGGAATGATGCCGTGGGTGGCGGACTTCATGCTATCAAGCCAACCCTGGGGGAGCGGACTCCTTCCTACGGAGCCGTCCGAGGGGGAGGAGGTGGTCGTTGCGGGAGTTCGAATTGGTCATACTTATTTGGCCCACTCCTGCATGCTGGGGGGGGAGGCCCCACCAGAGTGCATATCTTGCAATGAACCATTCACCGTTAAGCACTTTATGTTGGAGTGTTTCGACCTCCAACCTACGCGTAATCATTATTACAATGTGCATGACAGCAGGGAGCTCTTTGATACAGTTAGCATTTCTTATATTATAGACTTCCTGAAGGAAGTAAATATCTATCATAAGTTATAGCTTTTATGCTATCACCTTGAACAGTTTTATGTGCTATATTTACCGTCGCTAGATTTTAATTACCTTTCATCTGTTTTCGTTGTCATACATCATTTGCACTCCCCGTTGATCAGGAAACTTTATTTATTTATCACCGTTACCATTTTATCGTTTTACCTTCAACTGTTTGGTTTTGTATCGCTGGTCGATACGAAACCTTTTACCACTTTTAAATGATGAAAGATATAACCTTTTGTATGGCGCTAAATAGCCTCATAGTACTGGTGCGGCGTAAAATTCCAACTAACCAACCAACCAACTGATTTTAAACGTCGTATCAAAGAATGTTTACGTTAGAAATGGCAGGCATCATGGAATGATGCCGTGAATAACAAACTTCATGCCATCAAGCCAACCCTAGGAGAATGGACTCATTCCTACAGAGCCGTCAGTAGGGAGGAGGTAGTCATTGCAAGAATTCCAATTGGTCATACTTTTTTAACCCACTCCTACATACTAAAAGGAGGAGACCCACCAGAGTGCATATCTTGCAATGAACCATTTACCGTTAAGCACTTTATGTTGGAGTGTTTCGACCTCCAACCTACGCGTAATCATTATTACAATGTGCATGACATTAGGGAGCTCTTTGATACAGTTAGCATTTCTTATATTATAGACTTCCTGAAGGAAGTAAATATGCATCATAAGCTATAGCTTTTATCCTATCACCTTGAACAGTTTTATGTGCTATATATAGCGTCGTTAGATTTTAATTACCTTTCATCTGTTTTCGTTGTCATACATCATTTGCACTCCCCGTTGATCGGGAAACTTTATTTATTTATCACCGTTACCACTTTATCGTTTTACCTTCAACTGTTTGGTTTCGTATCGCTGGTCGATACGAAACCTTTTACCACTTTTAAATGATGAAAGATATAACCTTTTGTATGGCGCTAAATAGCCTCATAGTGCTGGTGCACCGTAAAAATCCAACTAACCAACCAACCAACCAACCATTCAACACCCCATACACATACACACACAATCCAAAACGTCCTGTATTAGCTTAAAGTATAAGAGCAGAAGATGAAATCTCACAAACATACACTTACACACCACCTATACTATCTAACACCCTATACATACACTGTCGAAAGCTCCTTGGTGTTAGCACATCAAGTAAACGAAGGAGATGAAATGTGACACACATACTATTCAGCACACCATCTATTCAACCCAATACCCATGCACACAATCCAAAACTCCTTGTGTAGTCTCTTAAATCCGACACCTACTTTCAAAAGGTAGTTGTAATGTGTAAACGAAGAAGATAATATCCAAACATATGTATGTTATCCAACAACCCATACACAGTCTAAACAAGCCTTGTGTAGTGTTTAAATTCGCACACAAACAATAGGGGTATTGTGTAGAAGAAGGAGAAGAAATCTCACAAGCATACTATCCATCACACCAACGATACCATCCAACACACCATTCACACAATCCAAAACATTTTGTGTTAGCATACAGTTGAAACAAGGATATGAAATCTCACAAATATATATCCACCACACCAGCTATACCATCTAAGACGCCAAACAAACAATCCATATCGCCTTATGTAGTCTCCACACACCAACTATTGGATCAAACTGGGAATGTTTTGAAATAAACTATATGTAATGCAAGAAACATACTGTTCATCACATCACCTCTACCATCCAATACACCATCCACACTATCCAAAACGCTTTGTGCTAGCGAGTGTTAAAACATACTATCACACACCATCTACACCATCCAACACCCCATGCACACTATCCATCACCTCTATTGTTAGCGAAGAGTTTAAAAGAAGGAGAGGAAATCTCACAAACATACTATCCATCACACCATCTTTATGATCCAACAATACAAACACACACTCCAAAAACGCCCTGTGTAGTTTCCAAGACAAAGAGTCACTTACTTTTCTTTGGTGTACTACATTTTGAAAATCACAATGACATTTCACAACATATCATTAAAGTCCATTTTATTCCTCCTTCACTCTGTCTCTCCATTTGAATTTCTTCAGCGACACGGGTTCTTCCCCGTTGTCACTTTCTTCTCGCAATCTGGATTTCTAGGATTTCTTGACGGGGAGGGGTTCCTTATCTTCTGAAGACGTCTACTCTTCCTCATCTTGCTTATTTTGTTTGCTCTCTTTTTTCTTAGAGCACTCTGTACACCAGTGTCCTTTCTTCTGACAAAGATAATATGTTTCTTTACCATTGTCTCTCTTTTCTCCTATCGTTCCTTTGTTTTGACGTTGTGGGCATTCTGGGGCCCAACATTCTTTTTCCTGATAGATATACCAAGTATCATGGATTTTATTTCGAGAGGAAGAGTAGTCCGTCGTCTTCTCTGAAGGAAAATATCGAACAACTCTTTCTAAATTTTTGTTGGCAACAGCTGTCTGGTGTGCTAAATCCCTAATCAGAAGGGTCAGATGTGTTGACTCTTCCGTCTTGATCGTTTGAGAGTTTAATGAATATTCTGACTCTAAGACACTCGCCCTTTATACCGGAAACCACCGCATGTAAAAACCGAGTCAAACTAAATTTTGCTATCAAATGACCAAGCGGAGCTAGCACGTTTTTGCCATGTGCACAGCTTAAGTATGGCCAAGCTGTATACTCGGTATCCCATATTACACCGATCAATTAAGCACCAAACTAAGGGAATGAACAGATCCTTTACAATTCATAAGATGTTCAAGGTCTTATTTTAAAATATCCAGTGTAGCCCGTGAGCAATCCCTGGGAAATTATTGTTCTTTATATATATATATATATATATATATATATATATATATATATATATATATATATATATATATATATATATCCCTATAACAATACGAAACCGTAGAGCGCCACCTTAAAACAAGTCTGAAAATGTGTGCAATTCTATTTCTTACTTTCATATGATTATGTGTGAAGTTCTCAAGAAAAAGGTACATTAACAATGGTGCTATGCATGAAAATAAACTTATTATCCATATAGTGCTCTTGCTTACACAATATGTTTTGTGGCAATATTGTGTGCGGAATGACCTTAATGATGGAGGAAATTATATGTCTTAGAACGCAAGAAGGAGGTAAACTTAAATTTGAAACTGTTGCGTTAAGTGAAAGAAATATACAGTGAAAATGTTTGTTTTCATTCATTTGTTGTGAAGTTAAGAAAATTTGAATTTTCCAATATTCTAGACTTAGAAGAATAAGCAAACATTTTAACCTTTGACCTCTGGCATCCATCAACCTCACCTATTCAGTCTCTTTTCATGCTGAAAAATTATTAATGAAAACTCGGGAATAATTGTGGCAAGTTTCATGATCCTGTCATTGAGTACAACATTGGTTACTATGTTAAGAAATTGCATAGTGCACTTTTCAAATAACTCCTTTTGCATCATAATGGGTGTGCTGTGTTGCTGTGGGACTTTGCAACTAATGGTGACTTTTCTCGAGGGAAGAAACCAAAAAAAAAAAAAAAGAATTATTCAGAAAGGACCGTTTCGATGCATGGTGATTTAACGTTTAAGCTATACGAAAACAAATTATATCATGCAGTAATACTACCTATGTGGTTTTCATAGGGCTGCTCTACGGATACTATGAACTTCTAAGAGAGTGACAGGTCTAATTAAAGCTTTCTGCATTTGCAACATGCACAATATATAGAATGTTGGCATACCAGTATGGTACTCTCTTGAACTGTTGTTGAAATATTTTTAGAATATTGTACTTGTGCAAGTTGTACATGATCTGAGCACACAGCTAAGCAAAATGACTATTCCCATGAGCTCGAAAAATCAGCCTGAAGTAGTCTAAAGTACCCTACTTTTAGCAGTTATTAAAATAGGATAAATAAATTTTACCAGGCTAGACAATTCCAGCTTCTGTAAGTGCAATAAATGAATCACCAAACATATCAACAGTAAGAAAAAAGTTTTTCGCTCTAGTTTCCACAATTTACTTCTGAAATGCAGAAAGTGGAAATGACCAAAGGGAGCCAGCACTTTTGATAGGAATATGTCTGAAGTAAGGCCGAGCTGTATACTCTACATCCCATATTACACCAACTGATCATGCACCAAATTAAGATAATAAAAAGATCCTCTAGCAGTACCTAAGATATAAAAGGTATTTCTCTTTACAATAATCAGTACAACAAGGGAGCAAACTCGGTGTAATTATTGTTCTTTAAAAATATATTCCTATAAAAATACGAAACCGCAGAGCGCCACCTTAAAACAAATCTGAAAATGTGTCCAATTCTATTTTTTATTTTCATATCATCATGTATGAACATCTCAACAAAACGGTACAATAACATTGATAGTATGCATGAAAATAAGCTAATTATGCATATTGTGCTCTTGCTTACATAAAGGTAATGACAAAGCAGACCGCGCTCCTAAAATGGCCCTATCACTAGAACCATCTGATTTTAATACACCGTATACTGATTTTAAACGTAGTATCAAAGACTGTTTACGTCAGAAATGGCAGGCATCATGGATTGATGCCGTGAATAGCAAACTTCATGCCATCAAGCCAACCCTAGGAGAATGGACTCCTTCCTACAGAGCCGTCCGTAGGGAGGAGGTAGTCATTGCAAGAATTCGAATCGGCCATACTTCTTTAACCCACTCCTATATACTAAAAGGAGAAGACCCACCAGAGTGCATATCTTGCAAGGAACCATTCACTGTTAAGCACTTTATGTTGGAATGTTTCGACCTCCAACCTACGCGTAATCATTATTACGATGTGCATGACATTAAGGAGCTCTTTGATACAGTTAGCATTGAAGGAAGTAAATATTTATCATAAGTTATAGCTTTTATGCTATCACCTTAAACAGTTTTATGTTTATGTTTATCTTTGATACAGTTAGCATTTCTTATATTATAGACTTCCTGAAGGAAGTAAATATTTATCATAAGTTATAGCTTTTATGCTATCACCTTAAACAGTTTTATGGGCTATATATAGCGTCGTTAGATTTTAATTATCTTTCATCTGTTTTCGTTGTCATACATCATTTGCACTCCCCGTTGATCGGGAAACTTTATTTATCACCGTTACCATTTTATCGTTTTACCTTCAACTGTTTGGTTTCGTATCGCTGGTCGATACGTAATCTTGTGCCACTTTTAAATACTGAAGGATATAACCTTTTGCATGGCGCTAAATAGCCTCATAGTGCTGGTGCGCCGTAAACAAATTCAATAAATCAATCAACTCTTGCTTACACAATATTCCTTGTGGCAGTATTGTGTGCGCAATGACCTTAATTATGGGGAAATTAGGTGTCTTAGAACACATGAATGATGTCAGCTTAAATTTGAGACTGTTGCGTTAAGTGAAAAAAATACACAGTGAAAATGTTTTTTTCATTTACTTGTAGTGAAATTAGGAAATGATTTTCTCGTGTTAAAACAATTAAATCATTGACTTTTGACCTCCATTGGCTAAATTCGCTATAACTTGGCAGCTTTTAATAATTAACCTTTCCTGCATGGAGGAATGAATTTAATTTTAATTCGAGACCATTCGATACCGGTCCGACAGATATGCCGGGGTATGGTCAATAGCGGTAATTCATAAGAGTGTGAGGTGAACCAGGGGATAATTTTAGGAACGTGAGGCCATTTGAAACAGGTTTCCTAAAATGATATTATCCAGAATAGTTAGTAATAAAGGCGGAGTGCAGAGGATTATTCTCATTTCGATGGGAGTCATAAAGATTTTCGGCGGGTAAGAACGTAATGCTGATTGGCTATGTTAAAAGAAGGTGGGTTATGTTCCCAGACGGGGTTCAGGCTTTTAAAGTAATACCCTCGCGATATTAGGCACTGTATGCTTTTCTGCCGAAGAGAGATGTCTGAGGGACTACAAAGAAAATTAACAAGTAATTTCTCTCGTGAAACTAATTCTCTAAATGACAAGTAGTTCTGGAACTTTCAGAGACTCATACCCAGAGAAGAGAACCCCCTGCGTGTCCGGGGTTGTAGAATTGGCCCGCCGTGCCTCGCTACGTGTCGTAAGAGGCGACTAAGTAGAGGCAACCTGTTTGCCGTGGGGTGCGACCCGTGTCGGAGGAGAAAAGGATCCTGGTAGTTGAGCAGAGGCTTTCCGATGCAATACACTACTTTGGCCTCGACTTCTTCTAGACGGGTGGTCGGGATGGGCCCGGTCTCGACAAATTGGCTGGTCACGCCGAGCCCTAGGAGGTCTTTAGTTACTCGCACTCTTTCTTTATCTTTCTCCTTGTATCTCTCTTGATACCACCGTTGCCCCTACATTCTTTCCCTTTAACTTTCCCTTTTCCAAGTCTTAGATGACTTCCTAGAAGACGGTGGCTCAACGGGTCAATCGGGAGGTAATTTTACCGACTGAGTATGTCTTATGGGATGAATCATGAGGTGAATTTACCTACTGAGTATAACATCTGTGTATCCCTGGCACTTGAAAAGTGTCCCCTTGTTGGTCTCCTTGGTGGGCGGGGAGCACGGGTGCTTAATTTTAAATCCACCAACATGGATATTTAAAAAAAAATCAACTAAAACGTACGAAAACTGGATCTGACTCAGATGACAAACCATGTGGTGTGGAATCATTTCCACGCTTCATGGTTATACAATCTACAGACGACTCAAAACCGCTATCATCATTGTCTCCGTTTGTTTTTGAAAACACAATTACGGGTATAATTGGTACACCAAAAAGTGTAAAGAAGTTGAAATCGGGCTGCCTACTTGTTGAATGTGAGCGACGGGGTCAGACCGAGAATATTCGGAAAATGAAGACATTTTTCGATATTCCGGTGACTTCATTCGCTCACACAACACTCAACTCGTTCAAAGGCATGATTCGATGTCGGGACTTGGCCGGAGTAAGCGACAAAGATATCATCGAAGGGATGAAAAACGAAAAAGTTCTCAGAATAAGAACTAAACGTAATAACAATCTGCAGGACACCAACACATTCGTACTCACCTTCAACAAGCCAGCAGTACCTAGAGTGGTCAAGGTCGGCTTTTTGGAAGTGAAGGTTGAGATCGACATACCTAACCCCCTTCGATGCTATAAATGTCAGAAATATGGCCATCACGAAGAGCGTTGCTCAAAAAGCCAGATATGTGGCCGATGCGGAGACCATTCTCACCAGGAAGCTGAGTGTAGAGCAACTCCGCATTGTGTCAACTGTGGAAAAGAGCACCACGCCAATTCCAAGGATTGTGATACCTGGAAACAGGAGAAGGAAATACAGAAGGTTAAATACACATCCAACATTCCCTATCCAGAGGCCAGAAAGCTTGTACAGGCAAAAACATACCTACTGGCCCATCCTTCTCATCTGTAGTTAAAAACAACCCTAAAGCAACGAAGGACGCTCAAACACACACAGATCCACCCGAGTCAACACCTCGCTCTAACACTCCCCATTACCAAGCACAAAAAACCACCGCATCTACTCAAACAACTTTTAATAACTCCCCACCACCGAAGTCACCAAAGAGTAAAAATAGATCTCACGGAAAAAGGCAGCAAAAGGGGTCAGATGACCCCATCAAACTCTATAACAGGTTTGGGGACATTGAGAGCATGGATGCAGAAGATACTGCTCCGTGTCCTCAAAGTAGCTCCAAACATAACAAACAAATTCACCCCCGTACTTCCTCCAGAGAAATAATCATACAGACTGTCTCCGCGAAAAGTCTAACCTAGCTCCAAAATCTCCACTCTAATCTTATAATGAAGAATACCATCATACAATGGAACTGTCGAGGACTTAGATCCAATTACAATGAAATTCTTCTGCTTTTAAACGAATATGATCCTACACTAATATGCCTTCAGGAAACCTTTTTAAAAGATACGGACAACATCACACTTAAAAACTACTCCCTGTTTAACACCTACTTACAGAACGTTGACAGGGCCTCAGGAGGGGTTTCTATTGCTGTGAACAATAGAGCCCCACATAGCGTCATCCCTTTAAACACAAATTTGCAAGCCATTGCTGTGAGTGTCACTCTACATCGAGTGATTACATTTTGTTCTATTTACATACCACCAAACACCAACTTATTACCAAATGAATTAGACACGCTTGTTCAACAACTTCCCGCGCCATTTGTCTTACTCGGTGATTTTAATGCGCATAACATTTTATGGGGATCAAATTACATAAGCGACAGGGGCAAAAAGGTTGAAGATTTTATTACTAGACACGACTTGTGTCTATCTAATACCAAGTCTCCGACGTACTTGCACCCAGGAACTGGTACATACACATGTATCGACTTGACAATTTGTTCTCCTTCACTACTTTTCGATTATAATTGGAAGGTCGCTGATGACCTTCACAGCAGTGATCACTTTCCAATCTCTCTTAAGAACACCAACGTTACAATTGATGACACGACTCCACAGTGGAATTTAAAGAGAGCTGACTGGGCCAAATTTGAAACACTTTGTACAGCTAGACTTAACAGGAATACTGTGCTAAACGGTAATGATCCTATTCGACAATTTACATCTGTCTTAACCGAGATTGCACAAGAATCCATTCCTAAGTCCTCGCCGAACTGTAAATGAACCCAAAAACCGTGGTTCACTAAAGATTGTAAAGAAGCCATTAGACAACGCCTGAAGCACTGAAAAAATTTAATAATCGTCCAACGCCGGAAAATTTAACTCAGTACCGTATTGTTCGGGCCAAAGCTCGCCGCATACTTAAAGAAAGTAAACGAGCATCATGAAAAAAATATGTTTCAACTTTAAACTCTCGTTCCTCAATAAACAAAGTTTGGGACACAATCCGCAAAATAAATGATAAGGGAAAATACAATTCTTTCCTACATCTGAAGCTAAATAATAATAATTTCAATACCAAACATGAAATAGCTGATGTACTTGCCGATTGTTTCTCCAAAAATTCCTCATCGTCTAATTATTCAGAAGCTTTCCGAAGATTGAAAGCTCAAAAAGAAAAAAACACGGTTGAGATTCACATCGAATAATTCAGAGAGTTATAACCAACCGTTTTCATTGTCGGAGCTTATGGAATCTTTGAATAAGGCACATGATACATCTGCTGGGCCTGACGATATACATTACCAGTTTTTGAAACACCTTCCAGAACCATCCTTAACAGTTCTTCTGGAAATCTTCAATGATTTATGGATTACTGGTAATGTACCAAAAATTTGGAAAGAAGCAACAGTAATACCAATTCCCAAACCAGGCAAAGATAGCGCAGATCCTAGCAACTATAGACCTATATCATTAACTAGCTGCGTTTGCAAAACAATGGAACGAATGATCAATTCTCGGCTTGTATGGTATTTGGAAACCAACAATTTAATATCTCCTTTCCAAAGTGGCTTTCGTTATGGTCGTAGTACCAATGATAATCTGGTTCGACTGGAAACATTTATTCGCGACGCATTCATCAAGAAAGAACACTTAGTAGCGGGTTTCTTTCATTTGGAAAAGGCCTATGACACAACGTGGAAGTACGGAATGCTAAATGGCCTACACGATCTGGGTCTAAAAGGCCGACTGCGCTCGTTCATATCAAACTTCCTCTCAGACAGAGAATTCAAGGTACGAGTGGGGTCCACCCTCCATGATATGCACGATCAAGAGATGGGTGTGCCCCAGGGCAGCATTTTATCGGTGACGCTTTTCAACATAAAAATTAATAGCATCACCAAGTGTCTGACTTCCGGTGTGGATTGCTCCCTATATTTTGATGACTTTTTAAGATGTTACCGATCCAAGCACAAGCATGCAATTGAAAGACAATTACAGCAAAATATCAACAAGATTCAAAATTGGGCCAATACTAACGGTTTCAAATTCTCGAAATCAAAAACTGTATGTATGCATTTCTGTCAGTTACGAAGACATCATGATGGACCTAAACTCACGCTGGACGGAACACCTATTCCAGTTGTTGAGGAAGCAAAATTTGTAGGTATTATCTTCGACAGAAAACTGACCTTTATTCCACACCTGAAGAATTTGAAAGCTAAATGTTTGAAGTCTCTAGATTTACTTAAAGTAGTTGCGCACACTGACTGTGGTGCTGATAGGAAAGCCATACTCAGTTTATACAGAACATTTATTCGCTCGAACCTAGACTATGGTTGCGTTGTCTATGGTTCACCTAGGAAGTCCTACTTGAAGATTCTTGACCCAATTCATCATCAGGGAATAAGACTTGATCTGGGAGCATTTAAGACATCCCCGTGTGAAAGCCTACTCGTTGAAGCAAACGAACCCCCATTATCACAACGTAGAGAAATGCTTTCCGCACAGTATGCTCTCAAATTAAGCTCAAACCCTCTGAACCCTGCTCTTTCGGCATTTTTTTTTAACCCAAATATAAAACCTTATTTGACAATAAACCAAACGTCATACCTCCCTTTGGCATTAGAATATTACCATGCCTTGACAGTACCAAAATTGAACTTTCAAAAATTCTGAAAACGACCGTCTCCAAAACACCTCCCTGGCTACTTCAACAACCAAAAGTACTTTTCACGTTACACGATGGAAAAAAATCGGAGACAAACCCTTCTATCTTCCACTCTTGTTACCATGAACTCCTCACCCAAATTGAAAATTATACAAGAATATATACTGATGGATCAAAAGATGAGGAAAAGGCTGCTGCAGCCTTCGTTAGTGGAAAACACACAACAAAAGTTCGCTTGCCAAATGGTACATCAATTTTCTCAGCCGAAATCAGAGCAATAGACCTTGCATTGCAATATATTGAAAGCAAGCGTATTTTAAATAGCATCATTTTCTCCGATTCACTATCAGTACTTCAGTCACTACATAATAGAAAACTGGAGAATCCATTATTAGCCAATATTCTCCTTAAACATACTGAGCTGTGTACTTCCCACAATATAGTATACTGTTTTCTCCGATTCACTGTCGGTGTTTCGGTCGCTGCGTGGTGGAAGACTGGGGAGTCCGTTGTTGGCCAGTGTTCTCCTCAGGCATGCTGGGCTGGGTGCTTCCCACAGTGTGGTGTACTGTTGGCTACCAGCCATGTTGGGATTGAGGGTAGTGACAGGGCGGACCGCGCTGCTGGAGTGGCCCTGTCGCTGGAACCATTTGATTTTGGAGCACAGTGTGCTGGTTTTGGGCGTGGTGTCGGGGAGTGTTTGCGTCGGAGATGGCGGGCATCATGGAATGATGCCGTGGGTGGCGGACTTCATGCTATCAAGCCAACCCTGGGGGAGCGGACTCCTTCCTACGGAGCCGTCCGAGGGGGAGGAGGTGGTCGTTGCGGGAGTTCGAATTGGTCATACTTATTTGGCCCACTCCTGCATGCTGGGGGTGGGGTGGGGTGGAGGCCCCACCAGAGTGCATATCTTGCAATGAACCATTCACCGTTAAGCACTTTATGTTGGAGTGTTTCGACCTCCAACCTTCGCGTAATCATTATTACAATGTGCATGACAGTAGGGAGCTCTTTGATACAGTTAGCATTTCTTATATTATAGACTTCCTGAAGGAAGTAAATATCTATCATAAGTTATAGCTTTTCTGCTATCACCTTGAACAGTTTTATGTGCTATATTTACCGTCGCTAGATTTTAATTACCTTTCATCTGTTTTCGTTGTCATACATCATTTGCACTCCCCGTTGATCAGGAAACTTTATTTATTTATCACCGTTACCATTTTATCGTTTTACCTTCAACTGTTTGGTTTTGTATCGCTGGTCGATACGAAACCTTTTACCACTTTTAAATGATGAAAGATATAACCTTTTGCATGGCGCTAAATAGCCTCATAGTACTGGTGCGGCGTAAAATTCCAACTAACCAACCAACCAACTGATTTTAAACGTCGTATCAAAGAATGTTTACGTTAGAAATGGCAGGCATCATGGAATGATGCCGTGAATAACAAACTTCATGCCATCAAGCCAACCCTAGGAGAATGGACTCATTCCTACAGAGCCGTCAGTAGGGAGGAGGTAGTCATTGCAAGAATTCCAATTGGTCATACTTTTTTAACCCACTCCTACATACTAAAAGGAGGAGACCCACCAGAGTGCATATCTTGCAATGAACCATTTACCGTTGAGCACTTTATGTTGGAGTGTTTCGACCTCCAACCTACGCGTAATCATTATTACAATGTGCATGACATTAGGGAGCTCTTTGATACAGTTAGCATTTCTTATATTATAGACTTCCTGAAGGAAGTAAATATGCATCATAAGCTATAGCTTTTATCCTATCACCTTGAACAGTTTTATGTGCTATATATAGCGTCGTTAGATTTTAATTACCTTTCATCTGTTTTCGTTGTCATACATCATTTGCACTCCCCGTTGATCGGGAAACTTTATTTATTTATCACCGTTACCACTTTATCATTTTACCTTCAACTGTTTGGTTTCGTATCGCTGGTCGATACGAAACCTTTTACCACTTTTAAATGATGAAAGATATAACCTTTTGTATGGCGCTAAATAGCCTCATAGTGCTGGTGCACCGTAAAAATCCAACTAACCAACCAACCAACCATTCAACACCCCATACACATACACACACAATCCAAAACGTCCTGTATTAGCTTAAAGTATAAGAGCAGAAGATGAAATCTCACAAACATACACTTACACACCACCTATACTATCTAACACCCTATACATACACTGTCGAAAGCTCCTTGGTGTTAGCACATCAAGTAAACGAAGGAGATGAAATGTGACACACATACTATTCAGCACACCATCTATTCAACCCAATACCCATGCACACAATCCAAAACTCCTTGTGTAGTCTCTTAAACCCGACACCTACTTTCAAAAGGTAGTTGTAATGTGTAAACGAAGAAGATAATATCCAAACATATGTATGTTATCCAACAACCCATACACAGTCTAAACAAGCCTTGTGTAGTGTTTAAATTCGCACACAAACAATAGGGTATTGTGTAGAAGAAGGAGAAGAAATCTCACAAGCATACTATCCATCACACCAACGATACCATCCAACACACCATTCACACAATCCAAAACATTTTGTGTTAGCATACAGTTGAAACAAGGATATGAAATCTCACAAATATATATCCACCACACCAGCTATACCATCTAAGACGCCAAACAAACAATCCATATCGCCTTATGTAGTCTCCACACACCAACTATTGGATCAAACTGGGAATGTTTTGAAATAAACTATATGTAATGCAAGAAACATACTGTTCATCACATCACCTCTACCATCCAATACACCATCCACACTATCCAAAACGCTTTGTGCTAGCGAGTGTTAAAACATACTATCACACACCATCTACACCATCCAACACCCCATGCACACTATCCATCACCTCTATTGTTAGCGAAGAGTTTAAAAGAAGGAGAGGAAATCTCACAAACATACTATCCATCACACCATCTTTATGATCCAACAATACAAACACACACTCCAAAAACGCCCTGTGTAGTTTCCAAGACAAAGAGTCACTTACTTTTCTTTGGTGTACTACATTTTGAAAATCACAATGACATTTCACAACATATCATTAAAGTCCATTTTATTCCTCCTTCACTCTGTCTCTCCATTTGAATTTCTTCAGCGACACGGGTTCTTCCCCGTTGTCACTTTCTTCTCGCAATCTGGATTTCTAGGATTTCTTGACGGGGAGGGGTTCCTTATCTTCTGAAGACGTCTACTCTTCCTCATCTTGCTTATTTTGTTTGCTCTCTTTTTTCTTAGAGCACTCTGTACACCAGTGTCCTTTCTTCTGACAAAGATAATATGTTTCTTTACCATTGTCTCTCTTTTCTCCTATCGTTCCTTTGTTTTGACGTTGTGGGCATTCTGGGGCCCAACATTCTTTTTCCTGATAGATATACCAAGTATCATGGATTTTATTTCGAGAGGAAGAGTAGTCCGTCGTCTTCTCTGAAGGAAAATATCGAACAACTCTTTCTAAATTTTTGTTGGCAACAGCTGTCTGGTGTGCTAAATCCCTAATCAGAAGGGTCAGATGTGTTGACTCTTCCGTCTTGATCGTTTGAGAGTTTAATGAATATTCTGACTCTAAGACACTCGCCCTTTATACCGGAAACCACCGCATGTAAAAACCGAGTCAAACTAAATTTTGCTATCAAATGACCAAGCGGAGCTAGCACGTTTTTGCCATGTGCACAGCTTAAGTATGGCCAAGCTGTATACTCGGTATCCCATATTACACCGATCAATTAAGCACCAAACTAAGGGAATGAACAGATCCTTTACAATTCATAAGATGTTCAAGGTCTTATTTTAAAATATCCAGTGTAGCCCGTGAGCAATCCCTGGGAAATTATTGTTCTTTATATATATATATATATATATATATATATATATATATATATATATATATATATATATATATATATATATCCCTATAACAATACGAAACCGTAGAGCGCCACCTTAAAACAAGTCTGAAAATGTGTGCAATTCTATTTCTTACTTTCATATGATTATGTGTGAAGTTCTCAAGAAAAAGGTACATTAACAATGGTGCTATGCATGAAAATAAACTTATTATCCATATAGTGCTCTTGCTTACACAATATGTTTTGTGGCAATATTGTGTGCGGAATGACCTTAATGATGGAGGAAATTATATGTCTTAGAAAGCAAGAAGGAGGTAAACTTAAATTTGAAACTGTTGCGTTAAGTGAAAGAAATATACAGTGAAAATGTTTGTTTTCATTCATTTGTTGTGAAGTTAAGAAAATTTGAATTTTCCAATATTCTAGACTTAGAAGAATAAGCAAACATTTTAACCTTTGACCTCTGGCATCCATCAACCTCACCTATTCAGTCTCTTTTCATGCTGAAAAATTATTAATGAAAACTCGGGAATAATTGTGGCAAGTTTCATGATCCTGTCATTGAGTACAACATTGGTTACTATGTTAAGAAATTGCATAGTGCACTTTTCAAATAACTCCTTTTGCATCATAATGGGTGTGCTGTGTTGCTGTGGGACTTTGCAACTAATGGTGACTTTTCTCGAGGGAAGAAACCAAAAAAAAAAAAAAAGAATTATTCAGAAAGGACCGTTTCGATGCATGGTGATTTAACGTTTAAGCTATACGAAAACAAGTTATATCATGCAGTAATACTACCTATGTGGTTTTCATAGGGCTGCTCTACGGATACTATGAACTTCTAAGAGAGTGACAGGTCTAATTAAAGCTTTCTGCATTTGCAACATGCACAATATATAGAATGTTGGCATACCAGTATGGTACTCTCTTGAACTGTTGTTGAAATATTTTTAGAATATTGTACTTGTGCAAGTTGTACATGATCTGAGCACACAGCTAAGCAAAATGACTATTCCCATGAGCTCGAAAAATCAGCCTGAAGTAGTCTAAAGTACCCTACTTTTCGCAGTTATTAAAATAGGATAAATAAATTTTACCAGGCTAGACAATTCCAGCTTCTGTAAGTGCAATAAATGAATCACCAAACTTATCAACAGTAAGAAAAAAGTTTTTCGCTCTAGTTTCCACAATTTACTTCTGAAGTGCAGAAAGTGGAAATGACCAAAGGGAGCCAGCACTTTTGATAGGAATATGTCTGAAGTAAGGCCGAGCTGTATACTCTACATCCCATATTACACCAACTGATCATGCACCAAATTAAGATAATAAAAAGATCCTCTAGCAGTACCTAAGATATAAAAGGTATTTCTCTTTACAATAATCAGTACAACAAGGGAGCAAACTCGGTGTAATTATTGTTCTTTAAAAATATATTCCTATAAAAATACGAAACCGCAGAGCGCCACCTTAAAACAAATCTGAAAATGTGTCCAATTCTATTTTTTATTTTCATATCATCATGTATGAACATCTCAACAAAACGGTACAATAACATTGATAGTATGCATGAAAATAAGCTAATTATGCATATTGTGCTCTTGCTTACATAAAGGTAATGACAAAGCAGACCGCGCTCCTAAAATGGCCCTATCACTAGAACCATCTGATTTTAATACACCGTATACTGATTTTAAACGTAGTATCAAAGACTGTTTACGTCAGAAATGGCAGGCATCATGGAATGATGCCGTGAATAACAAACTTCATGCCATCAAGCCAACCCTAAAAAAATGGACTCCTTGCTACAGAGCCGTCCGTAGGGAGGAGGTAGTCATTGCAAGAATTCGAATCGGCCATACTTATTTAACCCACTCCCATATACTAAAAGGAGAAGACCAACCAGAGTGCATATCTTGCAAAGAACCATTCACTGTTAAGCACTTTATGTTGGAGTGTTTCGACCTCCAACCTACGCGTAACCATTATTACAATGTGCATGACATTAAGGAGCTCTTTGATACAGTTAGCATTTCCTATATTATAGACTTCCTGAAGGAAGTAAATATTTATCATAAGTTATAGCTTTTATGCTATCACCTTAAACAGTTTTATGTTTATGTTTATCTTTGATACAGTTAGCATTTCTTATATTATAGACTTCCTGAAGGAAGTAAATATTTATCATAAGTTATAGCTTTTATGCTATCACCTTAAACAGTTTTATGGGCTATATATAGCGTCGTTAGATTTTAATTATCTTTCATCTGTTTTCGTTGTCATACATCATTTGCACTCCCCGTTGATCGGGAAACTTTATTTATCACCGTTACCATTTTATCGTTTTACCTTCAACTGTTTGGTTTCGTATCGCTGGTCGATACGTAATCTTGTGCCACTTTTAAATACTGAAGGATATAACCTTTTGCATGGCGCTAAATAGCCTCATAGTGCTGGTGCGCCGTAAACAAATTCAATAAATCAATCAACTCTTGCTTACACAATATTCCTTGTGGCAGTATTGTGTGCGCAATGACCTTAATTATGGGGAAATTAGGTGTCTTAGAACACATGAATGATGTCAGCTTAAATTTGAGACTGTTGCGTTAAGTGAAAAAAATACACAGTGAAAATGTTTTTTTCATTTACTTGTAGTGAAATTAGGAAATGATTTTCTCGTGTTAAAACAATTAAATCATTGACTTTTGACCTCCATTGGCTAAATTCGCTATAACTTGGCAGCTTTTAATAATTAACCTTTCCTGCATGGAGGAATGAATTTAATTTTAATTCGAGACCATTCGATACCGGTCCGACAGATATGCCGGGGTATGGTCAATAGCGGTAATTCATAAGAGTGTGAGGTGAACCAGGGGATAATTTTAGGAACGTGAGGCCATTTGAAACAGGTTTCCTAAAATGATATTATCCAGAATAGTTAGTAATAAAGGCGGAGTGCAGAGGATTATTCTCATTTCGATGGGAGTCATAAAGATTTTCGGCGGGTAAGAACGTAATGCTGATTGGCTATGTTAAAAGAAGGTGGGTTATGTTCCCAGACGGGGTTCAGGCTTTTAAAGTAATACCCTCGCGATATTAGGCACTGTATGCTTTTCTGCCGAAGAGAGATGTCTGAGGGACTACAAAGAAAATTAACAAGTAATTTCTCTCGTGAAACTAATTCTCTAAATGACAAGTAGTTCTGGAACTTTCAGAGACTCATACCCAGAGAAGAGAACCCCCTGCGTGTCCGGGGTTGTAGAATTGGCCCGCCGTGCCTCGCTACGTGTCGTAAGAGGCGACTAAGTAGAGGCAACCTGTTTGCCGTGGGGTGCGACCCGTGTCGGAGGAGAAAAGGATCCTGGTAGTTGAGCAGAGGCTTTCCGATGCAATACACTACTTTGGCCTCGACTTCTTCTAGACGGGTGGTCGGGATGGGCCCGGTCTCGACAAATTGGCTGGTCACGCCGAGCCCTAGGAGGTCTTTAGTTACTCGCACTCTTTCTTTATCTTTCTCCTTGTATCTCTCTTGATACCACCGTTGCCCCTATATTCTTTCCCTTTAACTTTCCCTTTTCCAAGTCTTAGATGACTTCCTAGAAGACGGTGGCTCAACGGGTCAATCGGGAGGTAATTTTACCGACTGAGTATGTCTTATGGGATGAATCATGAGGTGAATTTACCTACTGAGTATAACATCTGTGTATCCCTGGCACTTGAAAAGTGTCCCCTTGTTGGTCTCCTTGGTGGGCGGGGAGCACGGGTGCTT
>JAECUM010094794.1:0-23343 GCA_016617855.1 Megalonaias nervosa | reverse complement strand
AAAATACAATTTTCATACGGAATGTGTTGTATCCGAGCGCCTTTATGTGGACCAGACTTTCTCAAAATTGACTCGACGTATTATTTTAAAAAAAAAAATGTTTACTTTTAGTACGGGTGCCTAACCCAGTACTGTCCAACAGGCGTTGAATAAAAATCCTCTAATTAGAGCTTCAATTAGTACAAACTCTTGATTCAGTCTATTAAACTTTGCGTGCTTTTCATACCCTGTACCCATCGGACGCCCCTTATATAGCGGGTTGCTATCAACGAAATTCGTCAGGACTTCCTTCGAGAGTCAACTTTATCCCCTAGAGATAAAATATTAAAGAAAGTTCCATGTCAAAACTATAAAGATATAATGTTCTTACGGCATGTGCCTTATGCGACCTCCATCTAGCCGTAGATTTCTCGAAATCGCCTCGACGAATTTTTTAAAAAACTTTTTCTACTGTTAGACAGTGGACCTAGTTAGATACTGAAGCGGAACACTCCCCCGTCTACGCTGCCTCGAGTCTTGCTATCTCGAGTTCTTTAGGATAGGTCTTGTATTTGGAGTGATACCCCGCTGAATCTGTCTAAAGACTGACAGTCCAGAGTGTGACAGATTTCTACCTCAGCGGGATGCAGTCTTATTCCAGGCTTCTTGTGTGTAACCGACCTGGTCGCAGTTGCTGACTAGGTCGCTGACTTGTCACAGGGTCGCCGACTGTTGCAGACTTGTCGCAGTATTGGTCGCCGACTGGGTCGCAGTCGCCGACTGTCGCAGACTTGTCGCAATCTAGGTCGCAGTCGCCGACTGGGTCGCCGACTTGTTGCAATCTTGGTCGCTGACTGGGTCGCAGACTCGTCGACTGGTCTTCCTCTGGTCGCCGACTTCTTCGTGGAGTCACCGACTGGGTTGCCGACCGGTTGCAGGGTCGCCTACTGGTCGCAATCTCGGTCGCAGTCGCCGACAGGGTCTTCTTCTGGTCGCCGACTTAGTCGTAGGGCTGTAGAAGAGTTGCGTCGTTATCCGACTGAGATCGACAGAGAGAGAGACGACAGTACAAAATGATGAAAGAAGAGTTATCCTCAATCAAAAACGTGTATTATCGCAAGACCTCTGCGTTTCTTGGACGAGCCTTTTAGCGCCGGGCGTTTGGTCGATGAAAGACCTTGTCCCTATTCTTTTCCGATTCCTTTGGCCTGGTTCTTTCTTGTCCAAGGAAATACGAGCAAGTGTGCTTGCTCTGGCTGGATGGTTATACTCCTACACTGTAGTCGACATCTTCACTCTATACCGCTTCCTTAGACATCTCCATCGCAGCCACAGTTGGTTCGTATATATACCCAGGCGGATTCACGTTACCCAAAACTAAGACGTTAGATGGGACTACAAAGCCCGACAAACATTTAAAATCACAACATAAAACTTTAACGAAACGAAATATTAAATAACGAAACGAAACGTGAAGTCCATGGGGTTTCCTCGATACAGTACTATGTAAGAGACGTTGAAATCAAAATTCTCTTAGCAGGTGTTCACTTAATACAAGCTATTGATACAATCTATTAACATTTTCCTGTTGTTGTTTTTGTTTGGGTTTTTTTCTGGGGGAGGGGGTTAATACCAGGTACCCATAGGGCATCCCTTATTTCGCTGTTTCCTCTCGACTAAATTCGTCAAGACATTTATCGTGAATGGACCTCTACCCCCTAGAGATAAAATGTCAAAGAAGTGTCTGTTATAATCTACTTACGGCATGTATCGGACGAGACCTGCGTCATCTTGCTGATTTCTCGAAATCGGCTCAACGAAATTCCTCAGGACTTCTTTCGTGATTACACTATCCTCTAAAAATAACATGTCAAGAATGGTCGTTGTCAAATCTCTTTAAAGGTGATACTTAACGACCAAACTGTGTAAGTAAGATACAATCTTCTTGCGGCATGTGCTTTCCCCGACCTCCGCTCCCCTTTATGTAACCCCAATTTCTGGAAATCGGTTAAAATTTATGCTCAGTTCCCCAGTTCCAAGGACTTCAAGACAATATTCAAAGCCAACTGAAGGCTTCTTAAGCTCGTGAATACTCCACATGATTCTCCTCCAAGTACATGACGACCACACAAGAGAAATCTCCAATTTCACACTTGTATGTTTTTTTGTGGTTTCCCTTTTACTCGATTCATTAGTAAGCTTTTCCAACCCGAATACTAGTACTTAACGCCATGCAGACAAGACACGACCCAAATGCCTAACACAACTAATTAATCCTATATCAAATTACTAAGCACGTAGTCCTATCAATATCCTAAACCATTCCTACATATAGTCCGTGATCTGTCTTTATTCAGTTTATATAAAACTCGTATTTCTCCAGTCACGTTAGAGTTACACTAATGCATGCCCTATAGAGCTTTCATCTGCATTAACCAAGTGTAACCAATTACATACTGAATTGGGAATAATGAATAAATAAAAAACTCGGTGTGAATAAGGAATAAGTATTCAAATGGTTGTGAAAATATTTGAATCGGGAATAAGTAACTGGTTACTTATTCCTTATTGAATCGGGAATAAGGAATAAGTAACCAACTTGATTTCAGTAACCAAATGTATGTAGAAATAGTTGAATCGGGAATAAGTAACTGGTTACTTATTCCTTATTCAATCGGGAATAAAGAATAAAGAATAAATAACCAACTTGACGTCAATCGGCAGAGCTGAGTACGTGAGTTGACTCCGATGTCACATATAAGACATGGCCGTGCGTCTGGACCAGTACGTAACACTCGCATAGGCATGTTGTAGTATTCATAGTAGCATCTTCTGCCACAGAGTTCACATTAGTGATGTAATTGGACAAATACCTTTCGTTTCCCTGTTTTATCTTGTTATAAGCCTCCAATGGTATTTACTACAAAAACCCGTGGTGTCTGCCAGCAATAAATTAGTCCTGATCAAATAATAAAATATACCTGTTTCAGGGTTCTCGTAGTAAAATTTATTTGCAGCACTATATAAAATATATTCAGGCGACGTCTGCATGAATAATTTCAAAAGACCAATGGATGAGTATGAAGCCAACAATTTTTTTTTAAGATTGTCCTAGGTACGGAATAATGTCAAACGTCTTACGAATTTCATAAACGATTTTGGATGGTTTATGTTTGACAACAGCCAGTATTAATCACCGATTATGCCCGAGCTGCTCCACTTCTGCATCGTAGTATATTAGTTTGCAAAACTGTTTAGATTTCTTTCCTATATAGTACCCAAAAATCTGTTTAATTGTCCTGTTCTTGGTTGTCTGCATCATTGCAGAACATTCGCTAAAAGCATCAAATGTTTCGGACGCTTCAGTTGCAATGGGCAATATAGCTAAAGACTCTACCTTACTTCACAAAATCATATAAATTCGTTTTCTTTTCATCTTCATAAGCAAGCCCTAATTCATTTCTTTCCATTTCTAAAGTCAACCCCAATTTAATCAATTGATCAATGTGTTCCAACTATGTCACTGAAAACGCATATGACATATATCTTGCCTCCTTGATATAATGCACTCAGAAAAAGATCCAGCGATCTAAGGTTGTCTGCTACACGCTTTATATCCCAATCGTGTGTTAGTTTTATCTCATTTATAGAGACCTCGATAAACTCATTCAAAATATTATCAGAGCCAGTCTGAACTTCGCTATTAAATGAAGAGTAATTCTTTAATGTATAAGGAGATTTCTCGTCCAATCTGTACTTTTCAATTAGTTCCTTGAAAGTTTGGAAAGCTACTAATTGTAAGCCGTTCATATGCGATTTTTCAGTCAACTACTGTGTACAGTCGATAACAGTTTCAGATAAGATTCAAAGACTATGCGAGCCACAGATATATTACTAAAGTCGAACTTACGATCATCAAATTTGACTTTCACTTTTCAAAGTTTCCCAGCTAGTCTCGGTAGTTTCCTTACTGAATAAGAACGCAACGTTTGTCCGAAACTTGGATTCCAACCATCGATCTTGCATCTATGGTACGGAGCGTTACTTGTCACAGCTATGGCTTGTGTTGAAGGTGCAGATGAAAATGACGTATTTAGCGTTAAGAAATCATTTTGGAAAACATCTGATGGGCTCATCCAATTATTAGCTAATATTAAAAAAGCCATTACCATTTATGCCTCGTGTAATTGTAAGCTTTGATTGTGTGTATACGTCAGCCGGATATTTCCAATTATTTCACACCTCAATACAAAGACTCGTATTAAAAGTTTGAATGCGTATATGCACCTAATAGAATTTGACTTATATGATGATTTTAATAAACATATACTGAATACTCTTAAGTGCTTGTGAAAGATTCTACAGAGAAAATTATGTTTCGTTCTGTCTTTATCGTATTATTAAACATAGCACACACTCTTAAGCACGCAAGAGAAATGCTGTCCCGTCTTCCACTTACGTTTGTGCTTGAAAAACTATTAACGTGCACAAACAATTCAGAATTGAAAGCTGTCTTCAGCACAGTGAACAGCAAAGTGTGCAAAATGAAGCAATCAAAATAGTTGGTTGAAATGTTTCATAATAAATATAGCAAATCTGCGAAAACAATGAGGTGAAGGCTGGGAGAACAAAGATTCATACATAAACTGTTGCATTTCTATATACATACGTACAAATAAACCTGCATACATATATCCATCCATAAACTGTAAGCCAGCACTTCAGTACCTCTTGTCCACAACCCCAACCATGCTGCATTGAAGTGGATAAGAGTCATCCACTTTATCGCTTCCGTCTTTCCATTCAGGATGGCCAAATAGATTTATCAGCAAATGCTGAGTGCTCGTTGTTTCTTAAAGTGTAAATTAGCTGAAAGGTACTTTGTAAATAAATAAGTACATCTAACACATTCAACTAGAAAGAATAGCAGCATACTTGTACAAATTCAACATTTATAAATTTTCACAAAATACGCCTTTAGCCAACTTACGTCCACAATGACCAAAAATACAAATAAAAAATGCCTCCTCCCATGTTAGCTATATGGCATAATTGCAATTGTATAAATGTGACGGTTATGCTGTAAATTATCATTTTGCCATTTCAGTGTCCACCGTGTAAGAAATGTTAAGTATTATGTTACCCTCAACTCTGTCAGCTACCTTGCTCCAGTACTAAATCGTGGAGATGAATCGAAAATGACGCCTTCGAAGAGGCGAACCTTATTTATTCAGGGACCAATTCATATCCTCTGTGTAAAATGGAAGAAAATGGCCATACATAGTTGACCTCACCAAACGTAAATAAAGATTTCAGTAAACGCTTACTAAATACTTTTAAAAGCCCTAACACAGAAGTGAATGCGTAGACACAATTACATCTCTCTCTCTCTCTCTCTCTCTCTCTCTCTCTCTCTCTCGTACGAAGACACATAGATTGTAGTCCTACCAAAACAAGAAACATGGTGACTCATCTTCCATGACAATATAATTTTTTTCTTCAAAAAATCAATATCGTGCAAACAAAGTATAATTTCGGAAACTGGCTTGCTGGCGGGGTAGTTGCCAATGTTTACATATAAGTATAATATAGACAGCTAAAACGGCTGTTTCTTCTTTTATCTTTTTCTACATTCTTCTTCTAGTCCTCTCTCCGACCAATGACTTCTCCCAATGGAGAATGCGGCTTATATATCTGACGCTTATTTACTCCTATCCCACATAGCAACCACTTGACATTTATAATTGCTACAGGAAAATATGCTTATGGAATAACGTGTGGGCGAATAAATGATACTCTCTCACTGGAAAGTGCATGCATGCCATTGTTGACCTCATGTTCATCTTTTTATTCAGCTGGGAAACGCAGGGGTGGGGCGGGGGCTGTGGAGGGAGACCAATAATGTAACTTAGCAACTGGTATCTTCTTGTCTAGGTACAAAAACCAATGTAAATTATTTTTCTCACTTATGTTGTCCGTTTAAAATTAAAAGAGCCATACATTTTTACAATATAGGGTAGAACATTCAATACATGTAATATTCATCAGCATGTACTGTTATTTATTTCCATATTTCTGTAGACTGTTCGATCTCATAAGGTTTAATGAAAATCAAACTCAAAATAATCATCTCAGTGGTGTGTATATATATATATATATATATATATATATATATATATATATACACGAGGGTGCTCCACTGCCCCACTACCGGGGCAAACGAGGGTGCTCTACTGCCCCGGCAATACAGTATTTCATCAGCTTAATAGTGATCATTTATTTTTCTTTTCTTTGATGCTGGACATTTTTGTCTTTGCCCCACCCTCTTTTTGTGGTTGCCGGAAATGCAGCAAGCTCTATTTGCTGTATTTCTGTTTATTGCGGTTGCAGCCTCAAAAAACTTCTGTATTGTACCGTATGTCTCATTGTTCAATTTGCTTGCATGTTTACTCTTTAGACTGTGTCTAAATAGTTATGTTATCCTGTATATACACAGCAAATGTTATCCTGTATATACACAGCAAATATTTGATTTAATACATATCATTTATTTCAATACAAAGTCATGAAAGTGGCCAGCATCAAAGACAACGTTGGTCTTTGTTTTAATTATGTACCCATATACTTTGACTTTGTAACATTTGCACGACTGACCTAGCGAATTCTGTCTTTTCACTCTCTGTCTTCCTTTCGATTCTATCGATGTCGTAAAGAGTAGGATGGTGCATGCACATTTAATTTTACAATCTCATCAAACACGTTAGTAATACAGAACCCTGTGTTTTCATTCACTTTCTTTCTGACAATAACTTGCACCCTACATGCGTAAGAACACATCACATTCTATATATATATATATATATATATATATATATATATATATATATATATATATATATATATATAGAGAGAGAGAGAGAGAGAGAGAGAGAGAGAGAGAGAGATGCCGCTTACACACTACTAACCCTAACAGTAACCACTTGACAGTTATAATTGCTACAGGAAACATATGCTAATGGAAAACGGTTCTGTCTGATTGGTATGTGCAAGTATACAATTTCTGATAACATATTCAATTTCGATTCAGCTGCGCAACACGGATGGGGGTGGAGTGAGGGGACTGTGTGACTGTCGAAACGTTGGAAGGAAGCAGGTTTGATACAGCACGTTGTTGGTTGTTACTACGTTTCCGGTAATTATAGAGACAGGATTTTTGTGGTCAGTAATGTGTATAGCCTGTTTGACTAGAACATTGTTTTTTACTATACTAGTCTCTCAGATAAATATTCTCCAACGCTCAAGTTTTAATGCGTTTAGAAACCAATTCGCGCATCTTTGCTTTCGCAGCCATTTTGTTTTAAGGTATTAAACTTTCTTGCACCATCTGGTGCTCGTAAAATCCATTTTTCATTTGGCCCATATGCATTCAAGTGAGTTAAAGTGTCATAAGAACCACCGGGAAGTTTTTTTTCTTATAACAATTAAACTCTAAATATTCTAGATTAAGTTAGCAATCATGTTTTAAGGAGATATCTCCTCGCTTGATGTTATTGTGTTCTTCATCTCTTCCCCGTAACCCATATATTAAACTATGAGGAGTTAATTACGACGTTTCACACACAATACTGTCATAAGAGATATTGTATAAGCAAGAACAAAATAGGCATAATTAGATTATTTGTCTGCATAACGTCAATGTTATTGTTCCGTTTTATTGAGAAACCATTACAAGATGATTTAAAGGCAGAAAAGAAATTATACAAAAGTTGTCATCTTGCAAAGATAAGTTTCATTATTTTATTAACTGCTAAATTTTTGGTGTCATTTCAACTGGTTCGGGATTATTTTCTGAACAGATGGAGGCAGTCATTTGAACAGCTGTCTACTTTAGTATATAGTTTCTATAATTTATCCCAACTTAAGTAACTTTAGCGTTATTACAAGAAAGTAGGATAGATGTACACCAACATTCTCTTCGCTATGTAGTTTGCCAATCCACGATACGTGATCTTATACTGGTACTTTTCTCAGACGTACATAATAACTTTATGGGGGAATCAAATTTACACATGTATGGGTTGTGTGTGGGATGTGAAAAAGAATGAGACAAAAATTTGGCATGATGACAGTGTAAAAAGAGGTGTCAATTTCCCAGGAGGTAAAGATTTCATATCGGGTGAAACATAATAGCCATGTAGGCATCTACGACAACACAATAAAGTGGTTGCAACCGTGGAATGAAGATGGAGCATATGTCTGTTTAACTAATACATACCGTTTTCCATATAATAACTATGATAAAAGAGCATTGAAATTTTAGACTTGCTTAATATCGCAAATGATTGTTTCTCTTGATTTAATATGGAGGTGCTGAAATCATACTTCAGCTGGAAACACAAAACATGTAGTCGACAAGCCCAGTGAAACAATATATAATGTAACAAAGTATTAATTCTTTTTCATATACCTCATTGCTAGTGTTAATCATACATAACCAGGTACTTCTTTTCTTTTAAGAGAGATAACTCTGCTGGTACGAAACAATTTTAATTGTTGTCCAGTCACAACAGATGCATTTCCAATGATGTGCATCACATTTTTAAAAAATCATAAAAATGCAGAAATATCATTAAGATATGAATTAGCATAATCTAATATGTTGCCAAGAGGTTCGGTGATTGTTAAGTGTGACAGAAGAAACTCTTACATAATGCACCAATCACAGCTAGTTGTGTTGTTTATTTCTGAATCGAATGTTTCCTACACATTAAGCTCCGCCCACCGGGGGTTACACAATTGGTACCGTTGTACCAAAAGCCAACCTCAGCTTTTTCAAAAGGTTTTGATATGGTTTGGGACTGTAAAAGTAACAAGTGTATTTAGTCACCCTTCTCGAAAACAATTGTATGAGGTACCAAGTCATGGCTCATATTTATGTACGTAAATATCATTGGACTGTTTCAAACGCTGTTTTCGTATTTGTGAGTTGCTACCAAGCTGTGTTTTGTGTTTAAGTGTGAATTATGCTTTGTTCTTATCAACCCTTATTGAACTTCACATGGGCGATATGGGATATATTACATTATTTCATATGATGTAATAACCAGGTCAAATGTCAAGTTTCTGATTATAATGTACCTCTTCTACTTTAAAAAAAAGGAGAATTCGTCTAAAATAAAGGACTTTATATTTGTTTGGCAGAAACAGAACTTTACATTGGAGAAAGGTGGGCATGACCCAGTCTTATCATAAAGTATAAGCGTTCAGCAATTTGCACTGACTGCAGATACATGCGGTCACTAACCCCCAGTCATGCCCATCCTCTTTGTAACATAAATAGAAAGTTCCCTCCTTTGTGGAGTGAATAAAATCCAAGCAATGCATCAGACTGTCACCAAAGGTAGTAGATCAGAGCTTCTAAGCAGTTTTGAAGGCTTTTGGGTGAAATCTGGGGCATAAAATACAGAAACATGCCGAAGATAAACAGTAAGAATAGCTAGTCAAATGAATTTAATAACAGGAGAAACGTGTGCATCTAAGTGGGAGATGAAGATTATGATAAGAAAAGCTAAAGAGACAAAATCAACATAAAGAAAAAGAGAAAAGAAAGTTTGATGACAAATATTTGGAGGCAGTGTCACATAGGTAGAAGGACAGTCCAAATGCACCGGTATTATAACATCCCTTAGAAGCACCAAACCTTCGGGAGAAGCAGTGTCCCATCTGAAATAAAAGGGTATATTCTTAAAATTATAAAGATGTATGTAAGTTATATTTGTTCTAAAACATGACATTAACAGTAATGGACTTAAGTTTGGCGCAAACATACCAAACCAGACAAAACAGTTTATCGACTTTTTAAAAATTTTAAACTTTACTCCGGGAAATTTTTAAATCATTTGTACTTGCATTTGCATCAAGATTGAGGGCTAATATAACATTTTACAATTTATCTCTTTATGTTCATAAACACGTACTACAAGTGTGAGTTTTTATTTAATGAAATGTGATGTACGATATAAGGGAGATAACTGAATGATATACATAATTGATGATATTTTGTGTCCAATTTATTTTCAGTTTGATGTAAATTAGTTCTTGAAAATATATATTAACTTGCATGCAATGAAATTATCGAAAATAAATATTGATAAAGTGAGAAAGAAAACGTCAGGCTTCTATATGTAATTGAGACTTTAGGGATTATTTAAATTTGTTCTCTGAAATGAGGAGGCTGTCTTATATCACATGGTTCACATCCTCCAGAATTCCAGCATGTAGAGTGCAGCTTGCCAAAAACATGCAAATATGATCCCATGCTATTTTGGATTTTCGCGATGGGAGGCACAGATTGATAAATAACGTGGATTGGAATGGGAAATGTGTGACTAATGAGGTTATGAGGAAATTTCCAAAGCGAAGTTCAACAGAAATATATAGAATGAATTGAAAGTCAATGGTTATATATGGGCGTATGCAAGTGTCAATTAGAAACACTGACTTTAAAAGACGGATGTTATTCGATGGTACTCTTGCTACTTCTACAGATGGGAATGCAAATGAACTTATTTAACTGCATGAAGACGTTAAATGCAAAACAGTGAACAAGAAGGGACAATTATTGCAGGATAATTCAATGCAAAGTGAGAAGGAATACCATATCACTTTTAATAACTTACATACAATTATTCAAAACATAATGCTCCATGTCATCCAAAGTGATCTACAACATTTCAGCCAACTTGAGCCCCATGGTGTTCTCTATGAAGGCTTATGCATCCCTTACAAGAACAAGACAGTTACTTTTATACATGATTCATCATCTTTAACAGACGAAATAGACAATATATGGCCAAAATCATCTATATTATGTTTCCATAAATTATTTAGTTGCTTCTATACCTGTCTTGGACCTGATTCCACTGATATAAAGCCATCAGGCCATAAAACCCTCTGTCTGCCACAGTTGTGTTTAACAAAACCTCCCGCCCCCCGTTCCAAAGCTAACGCATGTTATGTTGGAAGATTTAATTTTATTGTTTTTGGATTGTCTATATTTGACCGAAAACGCAGAGTGCCAGTTTGTTTTATTAATCAAATTAGTGCATTTTTTTAAAATGGACCCACACACGTATGTGTTTATATGGAGACACTGCGACACGTTGTACTCTATATAGATATCCGGTACCAATTATTTTCTGGTTATTTGTTTATATAGACCTCAATACTAATGTTTGGTTAAACAAACATAATTTATATCTTATCTCAACAGGCGTCTCACAATTTCTCATAGTGGAAAATGATACATTGTCAATTTGACAAGGACAGAACCGGGTACTCCACCGCAATGAAGAGAGACAACTCTGCGGGAAATAAACAAGGTTAAGAGTTATCCAGGAACAACATATGCATTTTAAATGATGTGTGTGACATTTTTAGAAAATCATAAACATACAAAATATGACCTAGATATGATGGAGCATTGCGATTCTTAGAAGTGATAACGACAGTAATGTTGGATTTAATTAACATAAGAAACATATTTATGGCTCATGTTGGGACATAACCTCACATTGGCTAGCGTGGGATTAAAGATAGGTTCTCAGTTTATATAAATACACAAATATTGGCTTTTGAACTGAAGATTATAAAATATCCCTTCCAACCTGCAGTATGTACTATAAATTTTCTAAATTGCCTTAAGATGTTACTTATTTTCTCATTCATTATCGCAGATAAATCAAAGTTATTTGTAATAACTTAATGAAGGTAAATAATGGTTCCCTTCGTGAACCTCTTTATGCGGCCCTGCCTTCATGAACCTCATTGATACCAGATAGGAAGAGAATTGCGCTGATTGGCTACAACGCAGTTCATGCAAGTCAAATTTGTGTTTCTAAATTCATAATTAGCGTGGATTCAGACGGAAATAGAATAAAGGACATTTGTAGCAGTTTCCAATGTATCCATATGAATTTGAATTGACTATGAGACGAGTCTGAATTATTTGGTTCATTAAACTCAAACTGTGTCCAAATTCATCTTTGGAATTATGGTCTTTTCACCCGTTTCTTGCTTTCAGTCAACATTGCTACGTCATCCTTGGTTGTGCCACCCACCCATTCCACTCATCGTCGACATAGACGGTGTTTCTGGCAAGCGCGACATATATAGGATTGATTGATTTCTCCACTGTGAAGTTTTCGAACATTTGCAGTCTGAACAACGCACGTGGGTAAGTAAAGTTTTGGTACCATATCATTCTTTTGTTCGACGCCTCGAGAATGTTTTTTAGTCTCCCTTGCAACAGTAACGTCAGTACAATATTAATTAAATCTCATTGTGATGTGTATGTTTGCGGCCATGGAGGGGTGGGGTGTACAAGAAGTAGTTATACAAATTTCTTGCAAATGGAGCATTGGGAGGTTGTTTTAATTCAAATATTCTTTCTTACACTAAATTATAAATTTTATTTTTTTTTGTGTATATAAGGAGATGACTTACCTCATAGACCAACATTTTCTTTCCGGTGCTCAGCATGAAGAGGTTAGTGCTAGGGCTGGTCGGCTTGGTGTCAGGATAATGTTGCTGGCTGGAACATGATGCTACATGTCTGCGGCATGATGCCCCAGTGCTAGACATCACTATAAAGTGTCACACTGCAGACATTGTGGCGATATGACTGCAAAATTGTTAACGCTGCGTTAAAGATCCAAATCTCTTACACACAATCTTTCCGCCCGTTTTGTTTCTGACATGACTGGTGGCAGAGAAGAACCGTATGTAGACACGACCCATTCTGGAGGGTCCACGCCATTATACATAAAGGTCATCTGACCTCTCGTTACTAATTAACAAATTTATTTAGACTGACATTCCTATCCTGACCGTTAGCATAATATTCTTAGACCACTCACTTTTAGTATTACTCCCATTCAGAACAGAACACCTGTGTATTCGGCGGCTGTTAACCTCGGATTTAAACTGCTGTCCCATGCGAGGAAAGTAGCATGACACCAAACTAATAACATTCAAAGTTGTTATGCTAGCATTTAAAGCAGACTGAGGTATTATTATATGCTCATTTGTTCCTCCATTAACTTTACATTGTCAGAATCGTCTAATATTTTCCGATATTGCACCCGCGTGCTTAATTCATATTGAATTCACGCGAATGAAGGAACTACTTTCTATTGTAAACAAACAATTTGTTTCTGAATGAACTAAAGCAAATGTTTCATGGACTACCACAAACCAGCAGATGTTTCATGGACTGTCACATATCAGCAGCTTTGGCAAATAACATGCAAGTTATAAGACATAAACCGTTTTCTTCAGCTGGTAATAAAAAATGGCAAAACTATGCTTACAACTTTGCATCCTGAATTTCCTCAAAATGTATTTTCTTAGTTCTGCAAATCCGAATTACATGAGCCATGTCATTGGTTCTCAAGGTTGATCACACATTTTGAAATTGTACTGTAATTCTGAGTATATTGCAAGTGCAGTTACATCCTCCTTACTGCACTCAAAATGAAATAAACATTAAATTCCACAGCGTCTTCTCGATAATTGCAATTGAAAGACTTCATATTTTCCCCACATTATGATCTAAATCATTCAATGACAGAACAGAAACAGAAATACGCATGCCGATGTCAACACACTACTGCCTCGCCGCTTCAATATGATGTATTTCATGTAGAACTGGCACAGACGCTGCTGGAATCTGATGTAAGTTACTAAATCCAGACCATAATCACGAAATTGCGTCGAAACGACAAAAATACCAAAACGTATTAATTCCAGATCAAATGGAAAAGGTTAGAACGTCCGCCTCGAATGCCGGAGGTCGTGGGTTCGATCCCCGGCCGAGTCATACCAAAGACTTACAAAACGTGGTACTAACAGCTGCCTCGCTTGGCGCTCAGCATTAAGAGGTTGGTGTTAGGACTGGTCGGCCTGGTGTCAGGATAATGTGACTGGGTGGGATATCATGCTACATTTCTGCGGTATGATGCCCCAGTGCTAGACATCACTATAAACTGCCACACTGCAGACATCGTAGCGATATGACTGAAAAATTGTTAATGCTACGATAAAAATCAAAATCACAACACATCAAATGGAAAAGTTGTTGTAATGCGCACTCATTCACAATATGACTCAAAATTTCAATTTTAAGTAGACCAAACGCCATTTTCTTTCGAAACTCGCGTCTAGCGCGCGACCAACTTCAAATTTATCTCAACGGAGTTACTTGCGCATTAATAATTTTGTAGCGTAATGATGCATCTACGCTTGTGTATTTAGTTTGGAATACGGCATACATTCAGTTACTTTGTTTCTTGTAGTGTATTTTTTTATATATATTTAAGCCTTGGGTAGAATAAGCAAATAAGCATATAACAAAAAGGTTATGCATTTGCATGGGAAAATATGAACTCTTTTTGTCGGATGGATATACTGCACTCCCAAGGTCGTGCAGTATAGCCATCTGAAAAACTCGTTCATATTTTCCCATACAAATGCAGTAACCTATAAATACAGCAAACACGAATTTGAGTTCATGTATCGTACATATTATCCTTCAAACGTAAAATTATTCAACAAATAAATACTTGTTTTCAGGTGGTGGAAGTATGGCAACCGGTACAAAGAATACAATATTACACAGATTGGATAAATTACCATCATCATTCAATTTACAAATAAAGCATCTATCTCAGCGACAAGCTAAACTTTTGTTGAAGAAATTGAAACGTGAATATAAATGCCAAGAATACGATTATCCGGAAGAGAAAAAACGATATTATAATTTGATCACGTACCTACATTACTTTTGTAGAAATGTGAAAAAGGCGGAAAAATGTAACCGTATAGCTTTGGCAATGGATCCTGAAAGCATTGTCGCCCTTGGAAATAAAGCTATGATATACCAACTGGAGGGAAGTTGTGATGAGTATTGCCATAAAATTGAGAACACAGTTCTAATTGCGGAGAAACTTTGTTTGAATAGGATCAAGCTTCTTGAAGCAGAAGCGGAAATGGCATATTCCTATGCTCGATTTGGAACTATGTACTACGATAAAGCAGAAACTGAATACCAAAAAGTTCTTGATCAAGTCAAGGACGAGGACAAATTACCGTCGTTTCTGTGGCAATATGGGTGTGGTTTGATAATAAGACGAAAACTTGGTTTTCATGGGAACAGCAAAGTGCTTGAGGATCGAGTTAAACGCGCTGCTGACTTGCTGTCCGAAGTGGCCAAGCAAGACGAAATGCCTAGATTTAGAGCAAGAGCCTGGGCCGAGTTAGGAAATCTTAGGTGTTATGCACAGGCACACTGCAAACACTGGAATACTTTGTTTCCAAAAGAAGTCAGTGATCTTTCTGCAGATGATATGTTTGCCATTGCAGAAGAGGCATGCAAAGGTGTAGCTTATATTCCTACACTAGAGCAATGCGCTCGCAATTTGAAGAGAAAAGGTGACGATGAAGGTTGTGAAAATATATTGCGACGGTCATTAGGTCTTAAAGAATCGTCAAGAGCTTACCAATCGCTAGCTCAGCTGCAGATGAAAAAGTTTATGCAGAAGCAGAGCAGTATAAACAAAACTTCAAGACAAGATCCACCAATACATATTCCTTACTGCGAAGAGATACTGGAAATACTACGATTATTTGATTCTGCAATCGCAACCCAGGTGAATGTTTCTGCAATGCAACAAAAGGCCAAGTTCTTATATCACATTGGCCAATTTAAGGACTCTGCCGATGTATTTGATAAAGTATATAAAATACTGCAAACTACTGAAATACAACCGGAAGACTTGGGCCGTAATGTACAGGTCTTCTGTCATATTTATCATGCCAAATGTCTCCTTGGTTTATCGAGAGATTGTGCAACAATTAAACAAGCCGAGGATTTACTAAAATCAGCTATTGAAATGTCTATTGATTTACGAAATAAACGTCAGTCAGAAACATGTCCTGCTTGTTGCAGAAGCATACCTGACCATAGCACTGACGATGACGTTAGCGAAGATCAAGATAATTTGTTGAGAACGACAAAACTTCAGAAAGATGCTATTGCAGAAATGAGGTACCTATTACAGCAGGGTGAAAGGACTACAGAGTCTATACTTGAAGAAATCGCTATGTGTGAACTTGTCGGAGAAACGAACTTTGAATTATGCTATAAACTTGAAGAAAGGGAGATCCCTTCTTATAATCAACTAGACATTGCCGAACGTTTGATTAAGTTAAACATGTTTAAAGAGGGCATTTTTCTCTTAAAGCAGGTGATTATGTGCGGCGCGTTGCATGAAGATAAGCATCAGTTTACTGTTGAAGCACTAGTAAATGGAGCGATGGAGGCACTAATACAAGGTGATGCAGTTTTAGCTGAAACTAGACTTAGAGATGCATTTGACTTCAGGTTTCCTGATCAGGACACCGCCAACGGAGAGAAGCTACATGTATATTTTCTTGCCAAGAAATGTAAGAAAGGCTTAACATGGAAGCTTCAGCAATCATTTGGTGAATTAACCAAATTGAATATCACTTCTTGTTTTGATGCAATACCTGGAAGTTCAAAACTCGATAGTCTCGAAGAAAGTATGAAACAAAGCTCAGTTATTGCGATCCTTTTGGACACAGAAGACATGAGAAATGAAGACTATGACACTGAGTTCTTTGAAAGATCGGTCAGATTGGCGCTTTCAGTACAAATGAATTACAAGCAAAGCAAAATTGTGGTTGTAATCAAACTTTCAGAAGGGACTGATATTCCCTCTTTCCTGAGAGATGCACCGCACCTTCAGTTAGAAAAGGACTTTCAGCAAAACAAAGAAAAGTATTTGCGTGAATTCTGTTTGCTGGCTTTGCTGAATTGAAGTGATTATCGAACATTGTTGCTGAAAATTACTCCAATCTGAAGATTAATCTTTCTAGGTGCATAAGATACGAGACGTCAGTTCAGAGAGGACACTGTTGCTTTTCATCTGATTACTTATTAAAGGGGTTATCAATATTTCTTACATAATGAAATATTGGAATCTATTTGAGCCTAAGACGAATAATTAAACATCAACGCTAGAAAGTTTTCTTAAAGGAATAATCGTTAACACACTACTGTCCTGGATATGAAACTCCATACAAACGTATCTGAAAGTTGAATAAAAATGATTATTATTCATTCAGTGTTCTAATAAAATATATTAAAGGTGAAATCCATTTAAATACGACGATAGGAATATAGATGCTTCCATACAAATAAACCAAAAATTGCATTCGTCAGACAAATCCGAATACCTTACTAGAGCAATTACCAAAATTCACAAAAGGTATTGGGTTATTAGTACAAGTACAGTTCATTGCCCGAAGGGATTATGAAATTTATGTACATACCCAGACATCATTTCCAAGCTTTGACTTTATGTTATACTCGCCTTTTGATGCGATGGTATATAATAATCTTAGTTTCTGTTTGTACATCCTGCCGTCTGGGATATATTCTTCTTTGCGCAGTTAGTCTTAAAATTTTTTTGATTAATTGCCTTAAATTTAAATCCCATGATCAACACCAGGAGATGTGCATATCGACATATCACTTTGTTTCAGCAATTTCGGATAGCGTTATTATAGCTTTTTGTCTTGCATCAGTGTAAGTTATAATCACATTGGAGCAACTAATCCCGCAGTCCTTCATGGATTGCCATGAAACCTGGCAAACTGAGTCGAAGATGCGCATGTCGACGAATATAGTGATCATGAGCTGCAGCTGCCTGTATCATCAATTCATTTCGTTACGAAAATATGAATAAAAGTTTTAGCACTGTTTTGCTGCTTCTGAATTCAGCTTATGATACAATCGTTTGAACACAAAAAGTCTTACGTATTTCATCTGATCACCATGAATTTGGTAAATGTCCTGATAATCATCTGAGGATGTGTATATATACAAACAACAGGACTTCTCTGGTGCTTGTTAAGTTATTGTCCGTTTGGACGTGGCATGTAGTATGCAGTAGAACCATGTGAACACACCTTGTCTAGCAGTTTTTAGCAGATTGCCATGGAACCTTTTCGAGGTTATGGTCTTGGTTTGAAGATGTGCATATCGACACACCACTTTTGCTGTCACAATTTTTTAGAGTTTTTGCCAAGCAACTGAATGCTGTGTAAGTCATAATCTTATGGAAGCAACTTGGCTGCTGTTTGTATGGATTTGTTTCACAAACAATGAAGAAATATTTTGCACTCTTTGCCAACAATTTATAAATGAAAGAGTTTGAGCCATTATGTTGTCATGTGTGGTGATATATCTTGACTGTACGTGTCTGATATGACATCTTATTAATCTGACCCGTTTCTATTTAATGGATTTGATAAAAGGTGATAGACGTTGTTTTAGCTGCATATCAACGAATTTCAAGAACAAATGCGTTCTAATTAAAGTAACAGAAATTGGCTTGCATATAAGAGCATTAGCACATTGTAATCAGAGTACTTACTACCTTTGCGTAGCTAAAACCTTTGGACCACTTACTATAATATTCAATTGAAACACATTGTCTATTTCAAAAAGGGACATAGAACATGTGGATTGCGTTAAGTAGTGTGTTAATGATGCAAGACAGCATGAAAGTTATAGTAGCTGTTTTCAAAAGCAGACCTTACCATAGCTGGACTTTGCTAGAGTTAATTATATTAAGTAACATCACACCATATTTGCATAAGTAGCGGCATGAGTAACGTGAATTGCTGTGTCAATTGATACACCTTATAATCACTCATGTTCGTACCTGGCTGCTTTGGTAGTCCTACGCGCTAACAAATGAATCACCACTCTCCATTTTTAATATAGATTACACTGAAATACAGATTATATTTGTGACTTCGTTTTATTTTGTCTTGCTTTGATATTATATTAGTAAACTCAGCGGTTATCATCGACATACTTTTATAATAAGAAAACGAAAAGGAGACTTCTTACAGTTTAGAACCAAGTGAAACAAAGGCACATAAACATACAATACTGCGTACAAGACTGTCTATTTGTCCATTCAGATAGCGCAGTCGAAATTATTAAAACGGTCACCATGTTTCACTACCATCAATTTTTTATCTTGACTGTTTGCATCAAGCTCTGGAGAAAAAACATGGGCGGTTGGTGTTTTAAGGCATCTCATTGAATGTTATACCGCGCTAATTACCGTGCATAGAAAAGTGTTTTGCCTAAATACAAGCCTCCGCATCCGTTACAGGAAGATCTGATAGTGAGAATCGAACCCGCACCTTCTTGTTATGAGTCCAATACTATGGACATTGAGCCTACAAAATATCCATTGGCTCTGTAATACCCATTATACTGAACAATTACAAATACATGCTTCATTGGTTCAAAACCCTGGTGTCAAGAATGCAGTTATCTCAATACTCTGTCCATTTGTGGCTCTATTCGTTACCATACTTTATTCTAAAAAGGTAATATAAATTAATGCAAGTCGTTAAACATTGTCCAACGGAATAGCACTGTTTCCAGAAGAAATTCATTGAATAGTTCAAACTATCTTCATTATAGGATTTAAGTAAGGAGACAATTCATCTTTTAAATCTAGTTTCAGTCATTTCTTGAAGACATTGTGACATCAGCTCCACGCTACTGTGTAAGATGTAGAGGAACATGTTAATTCAATACCCTTGATGTTTTGAATAATATATGTGTATAGAAGGTCTTTTCAGGAAAAACCTGGTCCCTGATACGACGCGTTGTGTCACAGCAGACTTGTGTTTACAATATCGGCATTTAATCGAGTGTATTATGTATGCTAATGCGGTTTATTATCTTGCAAATGTCCGTACGTATGAATTTCAGTGACATACCTTTTTCCAAAATACGTAACTATCATTTTCAAAATATTTATGATAGCTGAATTTGGTAATTAAGAATAAATGGGAATGTTTTTTTATGTCAGGAATATTTTCAGAGACAAATGGCTCTTTATCAGGATAATATTAAAATATTATCCCAACAATATAAAATTATTTGCAATCCACGATTTGACTGCTAAATGTTAATTTCATGCAAGAGATAATATGAATAATCATCAATAATTAATATCCATTCATTATATACCTTTGAAAAATAGTTCATTTAGACCGTGAATAAAGTAGAACTATCATATGAGTACTTCCATTCCTACGGAGTGGAAAAAGTCTAAATAATATAAGAACCAAAATCACAAGAGAAAATCAGGAGCCAGGGTAGCTGGCTTGGAAGAGGGTGTAGAATCGTTAAAGATCGCAGGCTCGATACCGTCCCAGTCCAGCCGGTTTTGTATTATAGCATTAACTACATCTTTTGCATCAAACCAAGTGAGGTAGAATAAAGACAGTTAAAACTCATGCAAATGCTACTGTATAAAAAGTTACATTTTACAGTCGTGTATCAAGTCAAATAAATGCAGTTGTTCAATCACTGTAATTAATACTAGTCAGTAGCTGGTCGTAATGATTAGCAGATTCGATCACGGATAGAAGGGGAACGAGTCCAAATACGCACTCGGTGCATGAAAAGCTTAGGTTCATAGATATGATTCGTTAATGTAAAGTAATATCGTGTACTTACTAAATCTGACTCAAATGCACCAAAAATGCACTAACAGGAACAATCTGGCAAAACTGTGTGTTAAAAATCGTTGACTAGTTAAAAGCACATAAATCAATTGTCAGTATCATCCTGAAGCTAATTTAATTTTACTAGATATAAATATTGTCCTCTCTTATGATGACTGTTTAACCTACTGCACCCATCTACATATAACTTCCATCATTTTACAGAGAACATAAGGTGCTCTTGTACAAAAAGCAACAGAGGTACGGGTGCATATAGTAAAGAATGAAGGTGCATGCATTTAATGAAGCAGTCAATTATCTGCTTGAATCTTTAAATTCTTAAACTACGATACATTTTGTCTAATTACGCTGTTCACTGGTTTATTTTGCTTGGTTTACATCCTCACCATGAGATAAATTGAGACAAACTTACTGTATGTCTCTTTATTTTTGTTATCAATATTTATATCCTAATTTTTTATGTATTTTTTTTATAAATCTTCGAAACTATTGTGTGTAGATTTTTCTAGTTTGCCTTTGAAAACATATGGACATATGGCCCTGTAAATTTTGAGCTACAAATATAAATGGTTTCGTCCATCTGTCCGTGATATATGACCCTGTGAATTATGAGTTAGAATTATAAATGGTTTCGTCCGTCTGTCCGTGCGTCTGAATTTCGTTTCTTGGAGATTCTGAAACTTGCTACGCATTTTCGACTAGTGGTTCAAATTGTTTAATGTGTTTGTCTTTGTTTGCACATTTACGTTTTTTCCACATTTATTTCCCTGCACAAAACACCAAAATTATATGTCACTTAAATTTGATATGAATATTAAACTGACTGAGCTCATGTGGTTTTCGTCTTCAGCTTCAATATTTGAACGTGTTCCTCTGATGTCAATTCATCTTTCGATCCATCAGTCTTAATTTTCTATCTTGACCACAACATTAACACCGTTTAATATATCCCTATGATCTGACATTGTGCTTGTATGTATGTATCTATGTATGTGTGCGTGTGTATGTATGTATGTGTGTATGTATGTATGTATGTATGTATGTATCATTTGCTTATATCTCATTTCCCGTTGGTCGCCTTATTGGTATTGTGTAGTTAATTAAAACTTAATCTCATCGAGGAATGTGTTTATCAGCGTATACAAAACTTTCATTGAATCTGATGTTGGTTACTGTGATCCTTGAGGTGCAGGAAACAAAGGACTTGATTAAACCTACTTGTGTTGGATGGGAGAACACAAACTCTTGTAAATGTTCAAAGCTGGAAGCAACCCACAACTGCAGCGATACAAACGAGGGCTATATCCTCGTGCTATCCAGGTCCAATAAAGACCAGCAATACATGTATAAAATGGTCAACCGTAATAACTATACTTAAGCACCTAATGCATACGCTGATTCAATTCTGGTTTGTTCGTAATGTTATTGAAAGAAGAGAGTATTGTCTCTCTGACTGCATTTTAAATCACCATCTATAAAAAGTCTTGGTATGTTGACCAGAAGGAGATAAGAAGGCAATAGTGTGTCTGATACTCTGAAAAAAATTGCTTTAATCTTTTGGCATAAAGTTCCACTCATTATACAATGACATATGTGTCTGGTACACTGGTGTAAATTGCCTTAGTTTTTTTCCATGAAGTCCTCTCAGGTATACAATGAAGGAAGTATCATTAAAGTTGTTGCTATAAAATTTTTTACTTGAACTTGGAACATCATATAAACTTGTAAGTTGCAACTAACTCTTCAGTTTAATCCGGCCTTACCTCGGCAGCATTAACTTCGATTGTTTCATATATAAATAATTCCCAACTTTGCTCACTGCAAAAGCAAAAGAACACGTTGTAAATGCAAACCCATTAGTTCATTTTTAATGAAGTACTGTCGAGTTCTGATTGTCAAAAAATAATTACAGTAGTAAGTGCTAATTTATGTCACATAGTTACCTTAAGTTCATACCCCCTCTGACATAAAATATTCACCTACCCTGCCACCCGCGCTGCGCTCCAATAACCTGATATGATTAAAGCATATGCAGAATGAACGATACAATGAAAGCAACGTTGAGTCTCGATAATTCATAACTGATCTTGTGTTAAACCATATTAACATACCTGTAGGTATTATATTAAAGACTAGTTTACATATACATTACATCAAACTACCGGTTCATTATCAATTTTCCATGTAGCGTGTATGGGTTTGCCAGGTTTTAGTGGACAAAAGAACACTATAATGTCCCATTCAAAACCACCTAGAATAATACATCGCTTGAGAAGACTGCGTAGGTATACCCAAGGCAAGGTGAGGTTCATAAAGGGGCAAATGTCCGTGGAATTATTGAATTATTAAACACTTGGTGCAGTAGAAAATTTAGTCTACATCTGTAGATAAATAGGTACAACTTTAAGTAAACAGATGGAATAAACATGGTTTCCTTACGTAGACTTGCCGAAAACAGTAACGAAACGAATACCATACTACTTTTTATCAGCAATGACAAAAATAAAATAAAACTAATGTACAACGATATAAATGTGCAATATAGGAACAATACAAGGCAAATTCATGGCGAAAAGATGTAATAACGTTTCGAGATGTTTGAAGTAAACAAATCAATGGAAGTATTTTCCAGACAGTTTTAAAATTTGCTAGTTTTAGATTTCATTGTCAATGCCGAAATATTCGCTTTTATATATATATATATATATATATATATATATA